>JAQZBX010020510.1:0-32962 GCA_029593785.1 Cabassous unicinctus
CATAATATTCCATCATGTGAATATACCACAGTTTATCCGTTCATCAGTTGATGGACACCTGGGTTATTTCCAACTTTGGGCAATATGAATAATGCTGCTATGAACATCAGTGTGCAGATGTCTGTTCATGTCACTGTTCTCAGTTCTTCTGGGTATATACCCAGTAATGGTATTGCTGGGTCACATGGCAAATCTATATTCAACTTCTTTAGGAACTACCAAACAGTCCTCCACAGTGGCTGTACCATTCTACATTCCCACCAACAATGAATAAGTGTTCCTATCTCTCCAATCCTCTCCAACACTTGTGGTTCTCTGTCTTTTTAGAAGTCACCATCCAAATAAATGTGAAATGATATCTCATTGTAGTTTTGATTTGCATTTCCCTAATTGCTAGTGATGTTGAACATTTTTTTTGCCATTTGCATTTCTTCTTTGGACAAATGTCTATTCAAGTCTTTTGCCCATTTTTTAATTGGGTCATTTGTCTTTTTATTGTTGAGTTGTAACATCTCTTTATATAGCCTGGATATTAAACCCTTATCAGATTTGTGATTTCCAAATATTTTTCGCATTGAGCTGGCTGCTTTTTCACCCTTTTGACAAAGTCCTGTGAGGTGCAAAAGTGTTTAATTTTGAGGAGGTCCCATTTATCTATTTTTTCTTTTGTTGCACGTGCTTTGGGTGTAAGGTCCAAGAAACCACCACCTATCACAGGGTCTTTAAGATGTTTCCCTACATTTTCTTCTTATAATTTTATGGTCCTGGCTTTTATATTTAGGTCATTGATCCATTTTGACTTGATTCTTGTATAAGGAGTGAGGCAGGGGTCCTCTTTCATTCTTTTGGTTATGGTTATCCAGTTCTCCCAGTACCATTTGTTGAAGAGAATATGGACTTGGTACGTTTGTCAAAACTAGTTGGCCATAGAGGTGAGGGTTTATCTCTAGACTCTAGTGATCATATTCCACTGATCAATATGTCTACCTTTATACCAATACCATGCTGTTTTGTCCACTGTAGCTTTGTAATATGTTTCAAGGTCAGGCACTGAAATTCCTCCCATGTTGCTCTTCTTTTTTAGATTTCTTTTGGCTACTTGGGTGTACTCTCCCTTCCAATTGAATTTGATAATTGCCTTTTCTATTTTTATAAAGTAGGCTGTTGGAATTTTGTTTGGTATTGCATTGCATCTATGAATTATTTTGTGTAGGATTGACATTTTCCCTATATTTAGTCTTCCAATCCATGAACATGGAATGCCTTTCCATTTGTTTAGGTCTTCATTGATTTCTTTTATCATTGTTTTGCAGTTTTCTGCATATAGGTCCTGTACTTCTTTGGTTAAATTGATTCCTAGGTATTTGAGTCTTTGTTGCTATTGTAAATGGAATTTTTTTCCTACCTCGGATTGTTTAATACTAGTGTACAATAGTGATTTTTGCTTATTGATCTTGTATTTTGCCACTTTGCTGAAGAGTTTACTCTTTTCCTGTTTGGATGCCTTTTTTTCCCCTTCTTGTCTAATTCCTTTAGCTAGAACTTCTAGTACAATGTTGAATAACAATAGTGACAGTGGGCAACCTTGTCTTGTTCCCAGTCTTAAAGGAAAACTTTCAACCTTTTCCCATTGAGTACAATGTTGGCTGTGGGTTTTTCATATATGCCTTTTATCATATTGGGGAATTTTCCTTCTATTCTTATCTTTTGAAGTGTTTTTATCAAGAAATCATGCTGGAGTTTGTCAAATGCCTTTCCTGCATCGGTTGAAATGATCATGTGGTTTTTTCCCTTCAATTAGTTAATGTGGTGTATTACATTGATTGGTTTTCTTGTGTTAAACCACCCTTGCATACCAGGAATAAATTCCACTTGGCTGTAATGTATAAGTCTTTTGATATACTGTAGGATTCTGTTTTTAAGCATTTTTTTTTGAGAAATTTTGCATCTATGTTTATTAGAGAGATTGGGCTGTAATTTTCTTTTTTTGTAATGTCATCATCTGGCTTTGGTATTGGGTGATGGTGGCTTCATAAAATGTGTTGGATAATTTCCTTCTTCAACTTTTTGGAAGAGTTTAAACATGATTGGTGTTAATTTTTCTCAAAATGCTTGGTAGAATTCACCTGTGAAGCCATCTGGTCCTGAACTTTTCTTTGTTGGAAGATTTTTGATGACTGATTCAATCTCTTTAAATGTGATTGGTTTGTTAAGTTCTTGTATATCTTCTAGCATCAGTGTAGGCTGTACATTTCTAGGAATTTGTCCATTTCATCTAGGTTGTCTAGTTTGTTGGCATATAGTTTCTCATAATATTCTCTTATGATCTTTTTTATTTCTGTGGAGTCAGTCGTAACGTCACCCCTTTCATTTCTGATTTTATTTATTCGCATCTTCTCTCTTTTTACTTTGGTAGTTTAGCTAGGGATTTGTCAATTTTATTAATCTTCTCAAAGAACCAGCTTTTGGTTTTGTTGATTTTCTCTATTTTTTTTCCCAATTTCATTTATTTCTGCTCTAATCTTTATTTTTCCTTTCCTTCTGCTTGCTTTGGGAATGGTTTGCTGTTCTTTTTCTGATTTCTCCAGTTGTTTAGTTAGATCTTTGATTTTAGCTCTTTCTTCTTTTTTAATGTAGGTGTTTAGGGCTATAAATTTCCCTCTCCAGACTGCCTTCCCTGTATCACATATGTTTTGTTAACTTGTGTTCTCATTTTCATTCGTCTCAATATATTTACTGATTTTATTTGCAGTTTCTTTTTTGACACTGATTATTTAGTAGTGTGTTGTAGCCTCCAATATTTGTGAATTTACCTCTTTCCTGTCTATTATTGATTTCCAGTTTATTTCCATTATGATTTGAGAAGATGCTTTGTATAATTTCAATCTTTTTATATTTATTGACAGCTGCATTGTGACCTAACATATGGTCTATCCTGGAGAAAGAGCCATGGGCACTTGAGAAGAATGTATAATCCTCTGAGTTTGAGTGCAACATTCTGTATATGTCTGTTAGGTAAAGCTCGTTTATCATATTGTTCAAGTTCTGTTTCCTTGTTGAACTTCTGTCTAGTTGTTCTATCTAATGATGTGAGTGGTGTGTTGAAGTCTCCAACTGTTATTTTAGAGTTGTCTATTTGTCTATTTCTCCCTTCAGTTTTTCCACTTTGCCTCATGTATTTTGGGGCACCCTGGTTAGGTGTATAGATATTTATGACTGTTATTTCCTCCTGGTGAATTGTCCCTTTTATTCATATATAATGGACTTCTGTATCTCTTATAACTTTTTTGCATTTAAAGTCTGTTTTGTCCAATATTAATATAGCTACCCCTGCTCTTTTTTTGTTACTGTTTGCGTGGAGTATCTTTTTCTAATATTTCACCTTCAGCCGGTTTGTATCCCTGTATCTAAGGTGAGTCTCTTGTAGGCAGCATATGGATGACTCATGTTTTTTTCCTGTAAGACTATATCTTTTGATTGGGGTGTTCAATCCATTCACATTCAGTGATATTACTGTAAATACATTATTTACTCCCACTATTTTATTCTTTGGTTTTTATATGTCTTATCTTATTTTCATCTGTCTTTTTACTCTTTTGATAATCCTTTCTGCTATTCTTTCTTCTATACTCTCTTCCAAGCCTCTCTCTCTCCTCTCTTTTCCTTTCAGGCTGTAAGGCTTCCTTTAATATTTCCTGCAAAGGTGGACTCTTTTTTTATGAACTCTCTTAGTTTCTGTTTGTTTGTGAATGTTTACACTCCCCTTCAGATTTGATGGACATTTTCTGGATAAAGAATTCTTGGCTGGGAGTTTTTCTCTTTCAGTATCTGAATTGTATCATACTGCTGTCTTCTCACCTCCATGGTTTCTGATGAGAAATCTGCACTAAGTCTTGCTGGGCATCCCTTGTATGTAATGGTTTGCCTCTCAGTTGTTGCTCTCAGAATTTTCTCTTTATCTTTGATGCTTGACATTCTGAATTTTATGTGTCTTGGAGTATGTCTATTCAGATTTATTCTGATTGGGGTAAGGTGCGCTTCTTGGACATGTAAGTTCATTTCTTTTGTGAGAGTTGGAAAATTTTCAGCTATTATTTCCTCAAATACTCTTTCTGCCACTTTTCCCTTCTGTTCTTCTGGAACTCCCTTGACATGTATGTTGTTGTGTATTGTGTTATCATTCAAATCCTTGAGCCCCTACTTTATTTTTTCCATTCTTTCCTCTCTATGTTCTGTGCTTTCTTCTATTTCAGCTGTTCTGTCTTCTGTGTCACTTGTTCTTTCTTTTATCATTTCAAGGCACTGTTGTATGCCTCTAATTTGTTCTTTATCTCATCTATTGTGTCTTTCATTACCATGAGCTCTTTTCTATTCAGGTTTTCAAATTCTTCTTTGTGCTCACTTAGTATATTCCTGATGTCCTTAATCTTTTTAGCCATATTATTTTTCAACTCATTAATTTGCTTTTGGAAATTTGTGTGCCTCTCATTGATTAGTTGTTTCAAATCCTGTGTCTCTTCTGGGGCTTTCATATATTCCCTTTCTTGGGCTATTTCTTCCATCTTCTTAGGATAGCTTGTAATTTTTTGCTGATATCTAGGCATCTGATTAGGGTGGTGAGTTTACTCAGATGCTCAGTTCTCTCTTTTATAGGGTTTTAGTGCTGGGAGGCTGTGGGTTACTGCTATTCTTTGATTCTTGGTTCAATTTGTTCTGGGTATTTAGGACTGTCCCTGTTAGTTGCTCAAATCTAGGCCCTGGACCCAGTAATGGGTTGCAGACTTGCTTCCTAGGGCCTTGGGGAGGGAGGCTGTAAAGATCAGAAAAAGCCTCTCATACTTATTTATTTTTAATTTCCTCACATGCACTTCTTTGATCTGCCAGCAGATAGCACTCTTTAGCAGCCCTCTCAGTTCAATGCCAGGTAGGAGTTTTGCTGCACACAGACTAGATCAATGTGAGAAAGGTTCCTGCCTGGCGGCTAAGACCCTAGCAATTCAAACTTTCTCAGAGGCAGTTCTCCAACTTTTGTTGACAGTCCCTTTCCCTTTCCTGGGTAGGAGGTAATTCTGCTTCCCTCTGCATCCTCAATAACCATTTCCAGTCAGTAAAGAGGGAAATTGATAGGATTGTATCTCTTTAGTCCCTTGCTGGTTCCCAAGGTGAGCAATGGTGTGACCCCACCTGGCCTTGAAAGGCTCATGGGACACAGCAGACCAAAAAAATTCTTGTGTACAATTTTCATTCAATTTTTTAATACTTAATAGTCACATAGTTCAAACATTTTTAAAGAAATGTATGAAGTCCCCTTCCCACCCCATCTACTCAAGTACTCAGTTACTAGTTTTTTGTCCAGACTTTCTTTTTGCATATATACAAGCAAATACAAATGTATATTCTAACAAATTTAAAAATGGATCACTATAATTTTAAAAAAAGAATAAAACTGTGTTCACATCAGCATAAACTCTATGACCCCAGCATGAGTTAGCAATTATAAAAATAGCCTATAAGCTATATAAGCACAATAGCCTGGGTATATACATATATTAGTGTATTCTGTTACTATAAATAGAAACCAATTCAAGATGAAAGCTGTCTTGATGAGCTGTTAGATTTAGCATTCATTCTTCCAATATATTTATAATTTAGGGTCTATGTGCTTAGCAACTTAAGTACTCTTCTGTTTTATGGGATGCTACTTTTTCTTTTTAAGGAGGTACTGGGGATTGAACCAAGGACCTCGTACATGGAAAGCAGGCACTCAACCACTGAGCTACATCCACTCCCCTGGCATGCTATTTTTTAAAAGGCTGAGGTTTGTTTAGGAGTTAAATTAGATAGCATGAAAAACTAATGAAAACATCACATTTTTAACAAAGGATTATATTGAATAATTTGAAAAAAGTATTATTTTGCTATTTTTCCAAGTTTATTTTAATGTTCATAGACATTTTTATTTTTTAAAAAATTTTTAAAAAACAATCTGCTTAATTGAGCAGACCAAATCTGTGGGTCAAAAGCTAAGTCAGCCTTAGGCTGTGTCCTTCTCTCTCCCCTTTCCTGGAGGAGTGGCTCCCTGGGCCCCCCTTTGTCTGTAGCTGCCAGCTCCAAGGTCTGAGAATTCAAAAGTGTCTATAGTGTGGGGGAGAGTGCCAGTATTTGTAGCTGTGGCTTTTAACTCACAGTTTTGCCATAATGATTCTTTTCCTTTGCCCTTCTCTCCTCTGGGTGGTGTCTAGCCTTCCCCTGGTGTCCTAAACCCTAGAGGCTTTTTTTTTCAGGCCATTTCTGCCTGTCCTCTAGCTATTTTTCTGGGGAAGAAAGTCCCATATCTTTCTAGTCCTCCATCTTCCCAGAAATCCTTGCTGTCATTTTTTAAAGACAATCTTGGTGGATATAAGATTCTTGGCTGGCAGTTTTTCTCTTTCATTATCAGAAATATATCATATCCCTGCCTTCTTGCTTCCATGGTTTCTGATGAGAAATCAGCACTCAATCTTATTGGACATCCTTTTTATGTGATGAATCTCTTTTCTCTTGCTGCTCTAAGGATTCTCTCTTTATCTTTGGCATTTGACATCATGATTTGTATCTGTCTCAGAGTAGGTCTATTCAGATTTATTTGGATGGAAGTACATTGTGCTTCTTGGATACAGATATCTATAGATATTTATGAAATTTTCAGCCATTATTGCCTCAAATATTCCTTCTGCCCCTTTTCCCTTCTCTTCTCCTTCTGGGACACCCATGGCATGTATGTTTGCATGTCTCTTACTATCATGTAGTTCCTGGAGACCCTGTTCAATTTTTTCCATTCTTTTCTTTATCTGTTCTTTTATACGTTTGCTTTCAGTAACCCTGTCTTCACACTCACTGATCCTTTCTTCTCCCTCTTCAAATCTGCTGTTATGCCTCCATTGTATTCTTAATTTCATTTATTGTGCTTTCATTCCCATCAGATCTGGTATTTTTGTATGTATGACTTCAAATTCTTCTTTGTGCTCACCCAGTGTCTTCTTAATATCCTTAATCTCTTTAGCCATCTCATTAAATTTAATTAAGGAGATTTGTTTGAATGTCTATGATTAGTTGTCTCAACCTTTGTCATCTGGAGTCTTAATTTGTTTCTTTGACTGGGCCATATCTTCCTGTTTCTTGGTATGGATTGTAATTTTTTGTTGGTGTCTTGGCATCTGACTTATAGATGCATTTATTCTTGGCCCCTTTTCTCTCTTTAGTCCAGGGCTTTCTATTTGATTGGCTTTGTGCTACAGCCCCTCTTTGATACTTGGTTCAACTTAATTTGGAAATTTATAGTGGCTCATGTTTAGCCAAACTGAATTTTTTCAGCTCTTTTTCATCTGTTTCTTGCCCTTTCTCCCTTGCTTGTTGTGGAATAGTTGCTGAGGATGTGGTTGGTACTATGAGCTGTGGAGGCTGAAGCTGCCTATGTTGCCCCAGAAACTGATGAAACTTCTCCCATCTTTCTCTCCTGCCAGGGGTAGGGACCAGAGCTGCAGCTGTGTGCAGTAATCCAAGCTGTGCAGGCTAAGACTATCTGTAGTTGCCTGGAGAGACTGATGAAGCTCCACGTCCCTTCCTCTCCTGCTTGGGGTGGGAATGGAGCCGCAGGTGTGGGCAGCAAAGTAAGCCGTGCAAGTCAAAAGTGACTGCAGTTGTCCAAGTAGACTGATGAAGCACTGGCCCCCTTCCTCCCCTACCAGGGGCAGGAATGGAGCCTCCAGTGTACCCAGTAATCTAGTTCCTTCAGCCCAAAAGTGACTACAGTTACCCGGAGAGGGTGAGGGAGCACTCTCTCTCCTCTTGCTCTGTCAGTATTCAGGATAGAGCCACAGATGTGTCCAAAAATCTAGTTCATGTGGGCTAAAAGCAGCTGCAGTTGCCCAGAAAGGTTGTGGAAATACCACCCCCCTCCTATCCTATTGGGGTTGGAGATGTATCCCCAGCTTCGCCCAACATTACAGTCCGTGAAGGCTGAAAGTGCATGCAATTGCCCAGATAGGCTGGTGCAGGTCCCCTCAGCGTCCTCCCTGCTGAAGGTGGGGCTGGAGCCTAAGCTAGGGCTGCAGTCCAACCTGGGTGGGAAGAAGCCAGTCCCTACCTTCACTGTAATTTTCAATCAGCCCCACTACCCTTCATGCTGGGGCCAGAGTTAAATTGGAGGCTACTGGCCTCTTTCTGACTTATAAAGGCTCAAACTTGATTTGTTCTCAGGATTGGAATTTAGCCAGTCAAATTTACTAATCAGTGGCTGAAATAGGTGCACGACCTTCTCTTCTTCTCCCATTTTTAGGAAATGGAGCTTCTAACTCCAGCCAGGGAATAGCTCCGGAGGCGACTTGTGCCGCCAGCAGGGGATGGACACCAGCCTCTGCAGTGTAGAGTGCTCTACTCATGAATCTTCACTGCAGATGGGCAGTATCCTCCTTCTGTTCTTCCAAAGATGTTGCAGGATGCTCTTCTGGTCTCCTGGGCCCCCCAAACATGTGATTTAGATAGCTCTGGCTGATTACTAACTGCACTGTAGGACAAGCTCTCTTGGAGCTCCTTACTCTGCTGCCATCTTGCCCCTCCGCCTCTCCTTTACTTTTTATCTGACCTTTTAGAGATATCACTAGGCAGACAGAATGCTCCTTTACTTTTTTGGTATGAACAGAGCAATCACAGCATGATATCCATGACATTTGCAATCCTTGTGTCTTAAAGTTCTTCTCTGAGATCTCATTGTGTTAGGGGCTCATGGACCACTACTACATTATCCACGAGAGTGGTTTTATTTTGTAGAGTTTTAAAGTGATTCCTTTTGAGGAATTTGAAGACTAAATTCTTTTCACCTCCCTCCATCCATAGGAGATTGTTTATCATAATCACATAAATATTATATGTTAAATCAATTGATTTTTAATTTTTAAAAATTGATAATCAATAAATACTTGTGGAATACTCATACCATGATAAGTTTATTCAGTTTGTAAAGCCATGGTGGAAGGTTAACCTAAGGTGTGGTGTGTGTGGAAGAGGACACTTTGGATGGTTTTATGATGTTGGGTGTGTCTGTTGACCTCTTTGTGTCTTGGTTTCCCTGCTGTGAAATTGGAGGGTTGGATTGGGGGAGCCTTGAAAATCCCTTCAAGCTCTTATAGAATATAATTCCATGTCTAAAGGCCAGAATATTAGCACTTTAATGCAGGCAGTAAAGTAACTTAAATCTTAATTTACATTAATTTCAATAAACTTAATTTAAACATCTCTTAGATGCTAGCCTCTGTGCTAGGTGCTAGGGATACCAAGAGAATTAAAACCCAGTCACTCTCCTGCATTAATTCACAGTCCATTGGAAAAGGGAGATAAACAGAGAATTGCAATTCACTGTGAATATTGCAATAAAGGATATACATCACAGGGGAGTGGGGATACAAAGAAAAGAGTGACCATCATTGCGAGAAGTCTCTTGAACTACATTTCAGTGGAAAAATAGTTCTCTGGGTAGATGTGGAAAGGAACAATGTAGAGTCATTACTCTATCTGCTGTAACAAAGTCCCACAATGTAAGTAATTTTCCAGTTCATGCAATGTGCAATAGGAATGCTTCTGGGCAGTGGGTGATTCTCTGTGTGGTTACTTAGAAACTCAGTTTCCTTTTATCTTGTGGCTCCACCATCCTTCTCCTGCAGGATATGATGGGCAAACGTGGGAAAGTGAGAGTGGAAAGTCTTTAAAGGCTAGGTTTAGAAGTGGCATGCATCATGTCTGCCCATGTTTTCCACTGCAGAACTTGAGCACAAGCAGATCTAACCACAAGGAAGTCTGGGAAATATGGTCTTGCTGGTGCCCATGAGAAAAAGGAAATTTTTTTTTGGAGAACACACCACACAGCAGTCTCTGCCACAAAGTACATCCTACAGTAGTTGGTGCTGTGAGTAGCTAGATTTCCTTTGGGCTGGTCTAATGGAAGATAGCTAACTATCAAGATTGAAGTATCTGACCAGGGACAATCGTCATCAAATTATAATTACTGGAAGAGCACTCACCACAGCCTTGAATGGTTCAAGAATTCCCAAGTGGGCTAGCAGTTCAGCCATTTAGCGGGTTCTGAAATATAAGAGGAAGCTGGGCAGAGAGTGTGAAAGTTCCCTACTCAATGGGACGAGCCTCTCCCACTGTCCACTACCCCTCTGACCCACAGGTTTGGGGTATTGATGGAGAATTCATGTCCATCCCATTTGACAAATGGAAGACAGTTGATTCCTCTGCTTATAATCTGCTTTCTTCTCTCTCCACAGTGACACTTTCAGCTGCTCCTCCCTCCTACTTCAGAGGATTCACATTGATTGCCCTCAAAGAGAACAGAGAGGGTGATAAAGAAGAAGACCATGCTGGGACCTTCCAGGTAGGACCCTCCAGGGCTTATCCCATGGCCCTCCTTGCTCTGACAGCTAGAAGCCAAGTAGAAGGGGACCATATTGAGGAACCTGGGTCAAAGGAGAGGTGCAAGCATCAGATGGGTTCACATGCAATTCTCTTGACCATTGCCCAGGTGTGCCTGGTCCATTTAAAAGACCCACAGTGGAGTAGGCAGCAAATGCCTCAAGCCTATCTTAGTAGCCTTCGGAGTCAGCCAGGAGGCAGGGCTTCCTGATGGTTCTCTTCTCCGGATTCAAAGTATCTTTTAGCAGCACGGCCAGCCAGCATGGCGAGAGCACTCAGAACCCTGGCTAAGTCTGGCTGTTTATCCTGCGCAGTAATTTCATGAATGACTGGTGATTCTCAAGTGTCAACGGAACAAGAGCTCGGGATGGCCAGATTGGAGGGAGTTCAAAGCACAGGAGAAGGACTATGAAGGGAATGAAGAGATTGATTTATGAGGGAAGATTAAAAGAGTTAACCATGCTTTGCTTGGCTAAATGAACAGGGCCGAGTTTAAGAGGTGGTAATGGTCTTTAAATGTCAGTTCGCACAGAGCTCCCTCCTCAGGGGGCAGCTTCATTTGACTTTGTACAAAAGGGCACAGCAAGACGAAAGTGGGTCAGGAGAAGAAAGGGAATCTCAAAGGCAAGGGCTCTGACAGTGAGTCATATTTCAGTGTGGAATATTCTTCCAAGGGAAGTGGCGGGAACATCGGAGGTTTAGAAAGAGGCCGGCAAGTTGTCAGAACATGTCCCAGAAGGACTGGGGCAATCCTAGGAGGAGGCCTGGCCAGATTTGAGGTAACCATTTCTCATCTAGAATTTCCATTGTTCTGGAATTCATTGTTATCTGGCATTTTCAGACTCAGAAGAAAAAGAACCCAGGAAGAAGAATGCTTATAGTTGTAGTCGACTCCTGGGGATTCTGGTCCAGTTTGAGGGTTTGGCAGAGGATCCTGCTGCAAAATATCTTTCCCGTGCCAAGGGATCTTTTCAGCCGTTTTGGCCAAGTTGTGATTTTAAAAAATCCCCATTGTTTGGCATTCTGGGTTTGTGGTCTAGTGGGACTGATAACTCCATGCATTTTGTCCTTGTATGTATGCAGATGGCAGGAACTTCTTGGCAAGTATCTGAAGGAGAGACCCAATAATCATACTAAGGGGTGGCCAATATTTGCTGGACACTTACCATATGCCATGCACTATGCTAAGTGCTTTACCTTATCCTAGTTTATCTTATCTTTGTGGAGTTAGTTTACCTTATCTTAGTTTAATTCTCTAAACAACTCTAGTAAATAAGAACAATTATCCCCATTTTACAGATCAGGAAATGGAAACTAAAGAGTTTAAATCACTTGCCTAAACAGAGAGTAAGGCCAGGGTGAGAAAGAAGAGAGTGTGACCTTAATTTTCACCAAAGACAACATTTATCTACGGGAGGTGGGGAACATGGGAATCCCTGTAATTTCTGAGTAATATTTAGGTAATCTTATCACCTTTAAAAATACATACATACATATATATATATAATAACATTTATGTAAACAAATGCACATATATGCATATGTATTTATATATCATTTTACAAATATTTGTATGTATTGTGAAAAATTTGATTTCTACCCACAATAAAAAAAAAAAAAAATGATGCTTAGGGTCAGGTCTGATGGGGACATGGCTTCTTTCTGTCTTAATTCAGTCCAAGTTGACAGTCCTCTCTGACTCACTTTTGTTTTTGCTTAGCTTAAGCCTGGTTCTTGCAACTGATTGGTGAGTGTGGGCCCTGCTCTTGGTGGGCAGTGAGTAAATATGTGTTGAATGAATAAATGAGTGACTCTCTCTACCAGAGTCCGTAGCTCAGTGCTGCTTGGGATTGTTTCAGGGCTCCTGTCTCTGTGCTTCCATCCTTCTCTCTTCTCCCCGAGCTCCTGACATCCTTTCTTATTACATCACAGTCATTCTAGCAGCATCAGCACCACCTGGGAACTTGTTAGAAATGCAATATCTCATGCCCCACCTAGGTCTACTGAATTGGAAACTCTGATTTTAAAATACAATCTGTGAGGACTTGGGAATTATCCCGAGTGACATTACAACGACAGATATAGGCCATTTTACATCAGCATATAGCCTGCAGAACTGTGTGGAAGAGACTGTGGTCTACAATGTGGAATATGGTCCATGCTTAGTGGCAAAGCCCCAGGATGTGTATATCCATTGCAGGTGATGTGCCACACTAATGAAGGATGTTTATGCTGGAGGTTGTGGGAGGAGTGGGAAGTGGGGAACATGGGAATCCCTGTAATTTTTGTGTGACATTTATGTAATTTAAGCATCTCTTAAAAAATAAATATATTAAAAAACTGCAATCTGTGTTTTTAAGGAGCCCTCTGGGTGATTCTGATGCCCACTCAAGTTTGAGAACCGTTGTTGTAATGAGACCCAGTGTGAAGTCCTCCATCATCACATTTGTCTTTTCCTATCTCCAGCCATAGAAAGATCAACGTGTCAACATGGGATAAAAATGTGAAAATGCCTAACATACAGTAATAATGATAGCTAACACCTGGTGCTGGTGTGCCAGATTCTGTTCTGAGGTTTACATTTATTAACTCATTTAATCCTTAGAGCAACACAA
Source organism: Cabassous unicinctus (assembly GCA_029593785.1). Lineage (NCBI taxonomy): Eukaryota > Metazoa > Chordata > Mammalia > Cingulata > Chlamyphoridae > Cabassous > Cabassous unicinctus. The sequence goes on from JAQZBX010020510.1 coordinate 13,068, forward strand.
TGAGGTAAAGCAATTTTATCCTATTTTTTACAGATGAGGAAATTGTGGCTCAGAGCAATTAATTAACTTTCCTAAGACCACTCAGCTCTAAGTGATAAAGCTGGGACTCAAATCCTGGCCATCTGGCTCCAGCTACCTGCTCATAACCACTATGTGCACCGCCTCTCAATGTGTACATGTTAAGTGACAAAATGAGGGCCAGCTATGACTTTTTCATGGTAGTAGTATCCGACTTAATTCTTGTAACAGTACAGTGAGGACAATATTGTTATCTGTATTGTTATCTGTTATCAGTATTGTACTGAATCTCCAAAGGCTTAAATAAATTCAACAAAGCAATCCAATTTCTTTGAGACCAAACACTGCCAGTGAAGAAGAATCTCACAGTTCTTCTCCCCACCCTTGCCCTGCCCTTGTGCCACTGAGATAAACACTTCACTGGGTTCCCACAGTCTCAGAGGTTAGAGGGGGAAGGCATCATGGCCCATGCCTCCAGCTAACCTCCCCTGTTCCTAAGCCACACGAGCCCTATGCTTTTTCTTCCCTGTCTAGGAGAAAACTCTTTTTTTCTCTCTTCCAAAGCTGTCTTTGGAGCCATTCATTTATTCAACAACATTTGTTGAGTGCTATGATGTACCAGGCATTGGGGATACAATGGTGAGAAAAACAGACATAGTCCTCCCTCTTGGAGCTTAATGTCCTCCCTGTAATCCTACCTTCAATCACCTCTGCTGCTGAAGGTGTAGCAGAAGGTCAAGTCCAGTAGTTGAAACATGAGCAGACAATAAGAAGTTACAAGTGCCATTGTAGTTTTTTAAGAAAATATATATACAGTGATTAACAAATATTTAGATATACTTATTTAATACCCTTACTCCAAATATGACCCCTTTGAAGGCTTAACAACAACACTCTAGTATTCTTTAAAGATTACATTCCTCGTTCCAATGGGTATCGCATCCTGAGTCAGTTATTTTCCTTCTAAGTGGGTGAGCTTTTACATGAGAACACAGACTCACCAGGTAAAAATACAACAAAAGTAAACTTTAATGCCACCTTCCCACCCCCTTAGACTCAGTGAGGAAAAGCTACAGCTCTCCCAACTCACCACTCCAAGCAGACAGCCTGGCAAGTAGGGGATGGGAGGTCTGCCCCCCGGGTGCCAGCAGCGGATGCCAGCCCGGCAGCAGTGGGACACACGAAGGTACTTGTCTGAGGGGAGAGACACGGATATCTCTCTTTGACAAGCTAACTGGGGGTACTCATGGTTAATTGAAAGTGGCCAGGAGTTCAGGGGCTGGACTGCCTGTACAAACGCAACCCACCGATCCTTTAAACTTGCATTTTGAAAGTTTATTGTTCCCAGAATGCTCTTGGCTCAGCCACCTGCCCAGATGGTGCTCTTGCTTCCTTCAGGTCTCTGCTCAGAATTCCCTTTTCCAGGGAAGCCTGGCCTTATCGCTCTATTTAAAATTCATCCCCCCCACACACACTTTCACCCTTGCCCTGGACTCCCTGTCCCTCTCCCTTATTTAATTTAGTTTTCACAGCACTTCTGCCATCTGGCATGCTATATATTTTACTTGTTGATTTGTGTATCTTCTTCCCCGTTCTGCTAGACTATCGACTCCACAGTAGGCTGAATTATATACCCCACGACAGACACGTTCTTTAACATAATCCTCGCTCCTGTGGGTGTGAACTTATTTGTAAATAGGACCTTTTGAAGGTGTTTTTTTAGTTAAGGTGTGCCAACGGAATCAGGGTGCATCTTGATCCATGTCACTGGAGGCCTTATAAAGAGAAAAAATCAGAAGCCAGGAGTCAGAGAAGGCCACACGGGAAGAAGCCAGAAGTCAGGGGAAAGTGGGAGAGCAGACACTAGGAGAGAGATGGACATGAGAAGGGAGGCAGAGACGCGAGCCAATGAACCCCAAGGGTTGCGGCAAGCCAGCACCAGGATGCACCAGGTTGCTAGACTCCAAGAGAAGGCATTTCCTTCAAACGCCTTGAATTCTAGCCCCTGAAACAGTGAGCTAATGAATGTTTGTTGTTTAAGCCAACCCATTGTGTGGTATTTGTCATAGCAGCATGGCAAACTGAGACAAACTCCATGAGGCAGGGATTTTTATCTGCCTTGGTTGCCTCTGTATCTCTGGCTTTTAGAACCGTGGGAGCCACATAGTAGGCACATAAATATTTACTGATGAAATTGTAAGCCTAGTATTTACCCTAGAATTCAAGTTGCTAATTTACAATATCATTGCTCTATTTTGCTTTTAATTTAAGGTCTATAGTCTTCAATCAATTTAAGTAACAGTCTGCCAATCAAATGAAGAAAGTCTCATTATAAAGGGCTTTGTGCCAGAGGAGCCATGTTATCAATACCATACAAATAAGTATCTTTTAATAATTTAGTCTTCAATATTCCTAATCACCTGTTTTTACATTCTTTTCATTGTCTTTATCATTAAAATAAATATTTATTAACATCTAATGAATGCTGAGCTATGTGAGAAACTAAAAGTTTTTTACATACTTTTCTAAAAATAAAATGCTATTGTGAGCCTGTTCTCTGAGTTTATAGAAAAACTTTCTCTCATCACAATCACCTAAGCTTAATCATGCCCTTATTATATACTAGGAGTTTTTAACTGCCATTCACTGTCATAAATAATGGATTGGAAACAGTTTCTTGCATCAAACTTTTTTCCTTATTTGGAATTATTTGCCTAGGATGGATTCCCAGAAGTGCAATTACAAATGAAAAGTACACAGACATTTTTATACTTTTGATGTGCATTGCCAAGATGATTTTTTAAAAATTCACTCCTCACTTCTTTTAACAACCTGAATCTGGGCATTGCATCATGTTAACCACATCCACTGATAACACAAAGTATGTGAAGGGAAACATAAATCTGAGTCCAGGACTGGACATCACAAGATTTTGGCATGTGAAATTGATAGATCATATCTAAGAAGATAAAAGCTAATGGAAGAACATATAAAGTTTCCTTCTTAGATCCAAATAACCAATTGCACAAGTACAAGAGGACAGATTTGGCTTTATGGCAGCACATTAAACAAACAAATAAACAAATACATAAAAAATGTACCCGAAGACTTTTAATTACTGGTCGGTACGTTCAGAAGACATCATCAATGAGATGGCCCACAAAAAACGAATGAGGTTTTAGGAGGCATCAAAGGAGCATGGTGTCCAGAACACAGGAGTTATATTTTCTCATGGAATTCATAATCCATCTTGAGAGAGCCCACAGTATCCTCTTTTATTCTCTGTAGAGTTCACCTTTCTAGTCAGTGAATATCAAAGTACAAAATATACAGGTTTCATTTTCATTCATCCATTCATACATTCAAGTATTTTCATAGTATTCATAGCACCCTCTGCTTTTCCGTCACAGCAGTTATTAAATTTATAAGTATATATTTGTTCATAGGATTATTTAACATTGCTCTGCCCCACCAAACTGTCAACAAAAATCATATCTGTTTTGTTTGCTACTGTATTTCTAACAACTATGACCATATCTAGCACATAGCGGAGACTTAATAAATATTTGCTGAATCAATTAATGACTGTAACAGGCTAGGTCCTGAGACGTATATGAATAAATAACACCTAGGCCCTAGTTTTAGGAGGTCAAGCTCTTTAGCAGAGCTCCCCAGCCTGGTGTACTTCTACATCCACAGGTGGATCATACGTATGTTTGCCTAGACATTTATTTCTTCAGATACTGGGGTAACTTCATCAGTTTACCGTAGGGAAATGCTATCATTTCCTATGCATGACATAAAGACACCTGTATAGAAAGAACTAGACAGTACTGAAGCATTCTAGGGGCTCTAATTGCTGCATGTGTGCAAGTAAGGAAACAATCATTTGCAGGGAGTAGGGAGAGACTGCTAATTGGGGAAGATAGAGAGGACATTTACAGAGATGATAATTTCTGAGTTTCCTCCTTGGGTGGTTGAAGTTTGGAGCTGGGCAAGGGGTGAAGAGGAAGGATGTGGTAAAGGTTATTCTCGTCTTTCCTCATATCTCTGCTTTAAAACTTGTCCCATTTTAATGTTTTACTATATCTTCTTTGACATGTGCATGAGCCATCAAGTAAAAGTTTTCTTGAAAGAGAGAAAGAAAGAAAGAAGGGAGGGAGGAGGGAGAGAGAGAGAGAGAAAGGAAAGAAAGAAAAGAAAGGAAGAAAGAAAGAGAAAGGAAGGGAGAAAGGAAGGGAGGAAGGAAGGAAGGAAGGAAAGGAAGGAAGGAAAGAAGGAAGGAAGGAAGGAAAGAAGGAAGGAAGGAAGGAAGGAAGGAAGGAAGGAAGGAAAGAAAGAAAAGAAAAAAGAAAAGAAAAAAAAAGAAAAAGAAGGAAGGAAGAGAAGGAAGGATGGAAGGAGGACGAAAGAAAGGAGGGAGGAAGGGAGGGAGGGAGAATGAACCGGGGATGAATGGCATGCTGTGCCCACCCCTCACCTTCCAGAACTCACTCCATGGGAAATGCTTCTGTGGAGCTGCAATTCTAAAAGAGCAATCAAAAAATGAAATAATGTATGTAAAATGCCCAACACAATGCTTGCCCATAACAGACCCTCAATCACTGTCTCTAACTTCTGGGCCAGCACCCAAGGTGCTCTTACCACATCCTCTGAGTGTAATGAATCTCAAACTCCATCCCTCTGTAGTCATAGGCTGTCAGGGACCACAAGAGCAGGGATAAAAGTCACCCTAAGTGCAACTGACCAGCTGTCAGTCCAACTCTACTGGGGTGGGGGAGAGATGGGTCTCTAATTCTTTCTATTTTCGTTCTATTATGATTGGGACAGCTATAATATTAAAGGAAAATTTTAAACATTACTGGATACATGATAACCAGTAAAGAAAAATAAAACTCTGTGCCTTGTGGGTGGTAGGTGCTTGACTGGGCTCAATTACTGGCTTTATGATCTACTTCCACAGAGCAGCTTCATCAAAAATGGGGCTCAAATTATGCCTTGGCGAAAGGCTCCATTCCAGGGGAATGAGCAGATAGAGGAAACAGTGACTCTCACCTTCAGGTACTATTCTCGTGGCTTCATATAACTTTAATTCTGTCCCTCTAAGCTGTCAGTTCTATGAGAGCAGGAACTCTGCTTCTTTCATTTGCCACCCTGCACCTGATGCATTGTCTGCTACGCAATCAGTGCTCAGTAAATGTTGGTCATGTAAATAAATAAATTGATTAATCTCCTGTCAAGAGGTAGGCACTATTATTATCCCCTTCACATAGAGAAGAGTAACTTTGAGCAGATAAGAAATTTGACCAAGGGTACAGAGCCAGTGAGTGGCAATGGGAGAGACAAAGACAGAAATTGACTACTCGGTCCCTCTAAAATCCTTTCTGGGCCTGGTATGCTCAGCTCCATCACTCCAGCGATCACACCAGGTTTATCTGTTTCACAGATCCTTTATCCTCCAGGCCTCAGCCCTTCAAGTGCCATCTCCTTTGTCTTTCCTGATGTATTAGTCAGGGTTCTCCAGAGACACAGAATCTATGTCTACGCCTACGCCTACGCCTACGTCTGTCTGTCTGTCTGTCTATCTATCTACCTGTCTGTCTGTCTGTCTATATCTATATCTATATAGATAGAGAGGGAGGGAAGGAAGGAGGGAAGGAGGAAGGGAGGGAGGGAGTTTTATAAGGAATTGGCTTACACGATTATGGGGGTTAGCAAGTCCACACCCATGAGCAGGCTGCAAGCTGGAAACTCTGAGGTCCTTAGTCTCAGTTCCACAGAGGAAGCTGGTGTTTGGAAATTCCAGCAAGAGTCAGTGTTGAATTTGAGGCAGAAACTCTTTTTCTCACCTCTGAAACCTTCAATTCTGGCTTTTTAAACCTCCAACTGATTGGATGAGGAGATTACCCACACTGCTAAGGGCAATCTCCTTGCTGATTATAGATGCAATCAACTGCTTGTAGATGCAAATCCCATCTGTGAAATACCCTAACAATAACAAGCAGGCCAGTGCTTGCCTAAACAATTGGACACCTTAATCTAGCCAAGCTGGCATATTAAAATTAACCATCACACCTGACATCCACATCTTACTTTCACCCCACTTCTCAACTCTCAAAACACTTGGCACATCTCTTTGTGAAAGTCCTTAACGTATTCTGTTGCCCTGATATGTTAAATTCCCATTACCCTACAAGACTCTGCAAAGAAGTAGCAGCCGGGACCATGGCCATCTCAGTATTCCACAGCCTCACCAAGGCCTGGCACACTGGCCAGATGATAAATGCTTTCCAAATTGAGAGATGTTGCTGGAATTTCTGGTCCTACACACTTGTTTGCTAGCATTAGTTGGTCTTCTGCTTTCTTAACTGAGAAGTAGCAATGTTTCCATATTTATTTTCTAAAGATCTGAAAATCATATTCAAATACATTATGAAATTGTTTGGCAGACAATATATACCTTTTACTGTCCCCAAACCCTTTTATCACTTATGTATTAAGTAGTTAAAAAGTCAATAAGTCACTGTGCGGCCTTGCAATCTCCTCATCTTTAAAATGAGAGCAATGAGCCTCCAGTTCAAATCTAACAACTTTATGGGGCAAGTTCTAGTTCTGGTTTTGTGAATAATTAAGTGATTGTGTTTGCCTTTTTAAACAGAATGAAATCCAAAGAGTGAATGGATCATAGTTTATTTAAACTGTAATCTATTGTAGGACATTTAGATAACCTTTTTAATATTATAAATAACTTAGTGATGCACATTTTTATAAAAATCTTTTTCATTCTTTTTTTTATACATTGCACAAATTTTTTTGAGCCTACTATGTATCAGTCATGTTCTAGGCTCTGAGGATATAGTTTTGAACAAAACAAACAAAAATCCTTGCCCTCATGGACATTACGCTCCTATATGTCAGATTTTTTCCATGGAATAGAGTCCAAAGTTACTGCTTCCAAGAGTTGGAACATTTCACATACTATTAGATTGCTTTCTGTCACACCTGATCAAGTAGAAATTTGATCAGAAGCCTGACTCAGAGCTTACTTTTAGAGAAAGTGTGTAACCTATGTCAAGTTACTTTGTCTTGGTTTCCATCTTTGGACAAAAAGCTGTCTTTCTAGTTGAACCTCTAGCTGATGCCTGATGTCTCATAGTCTTTGTGCTCAAGGAAGCCAGGGTGTTGGCTGGGAAAGGTTTCCAGCCATCTACCATGTGGATACTAAACCACATCTTTCAAATCCTATTTTTGTGCAATTACCTTCTGGAATAAAGTTCAAGACTTTCGTTTTTTTCCCCTGTTAAATTAGTTATTCAATACTGTCCAACTCTCCAGCATTGCAAGATCCTTCTAGATTTGGCATCTTTTTATCCAGCATAGTCACTGTCCTCACAGATTTATGTCATCTGCAGATCCTCCACTAGGCCATTAATGTATGCCTCAAAGAGTCTGTATTTGCTCTTCCCTCTACCTGAGATGCTCTTTTCCCAGATGTCTGTACAGCTCACTCCCTCACTTCTTCCAGGTTCTGCTCAAATGTCTATTTTTATCAGAGTCCATTTCTGACCATCACCCTTAATCCCATTTACCCTGGTTTAGTGTCCTTCATTTCACTTACTGTCACTAGACATGTTCCATGCTTTGCTTGCTATTATCTCTTTCCCCTCACTGGAATGTGAACTCCAGAAGGTAGGGGCATTGCTTTGTTTGGCCTTTTGTGCTTATTACAGTGTCTGGCACACAGTAGGCATTTAATAAATAGCTGCCAAATTGAAATGAATATCAGACTCACCTGGCTGCTTGTTTGTACTGCTGCTCTCTGGCTCTCCCACAGGAATGCTGATTTTATGGGCCTAAAGAGGAGAGGAGTTGGGGCAGAGGACCCTGCATTTTAAACAAGCACCTCAGGTGAATCTGATAGAGGTGGTCCAAAGAAACATCTACTCATGTTACTCAGAGCCTGGCCTGAAACATGCTCGACAAAGTAGGCAGAGGCAGGCTCTTCTACAGATGGGGAACGGACGGGCTGGGGGCTAGCTGGGGAGCAGGGAAGAGCCTGGGAACAAGTGTGGGAGGCATGCACTAGGGAGTCTTTGAGAGATGGATGGGAGAATTGCCTGGCAACAGAGGGACCCAGTTTAAAAAACACACATTCCTAGGGAGAGCCTTCAGACTGGAGGTTGCAGGAGCCAAGTGAACAGGTGGTGTGTTTTTTCCCAGGGCTGGGAAACCCAGAACTACAGTGGAAGATGGGAGGGCATGGCATCCAGCCAAGGGGAACGGGAACCAGGGCCCCACTGAGAAGGTCAGCCTGAGGGCTAGGCTAGGAGGAAGGCTATGCCTCCAGTATCTCCCTATAAAACAAGGAAAAGGTCCTTTGGCCCCATCCCCTGCAACCACTACCTCATTACTCTGCCTCCCTTCTGAGCCAAGCATCTCATGAGAGTTGTGCCTCCACATGTTTTTCCCACTTCTTCACTGTCCATTCGTGTTTCAACACCGCCAGCATGGATTTAGTCTTATTACTCTAACCAAAAATGGCTCTTGCCAGTTTCTTCAGTGACCTCCATGTTGTCAGTACACAGTTCTCCATCATCTTCTAAGCATCAAAAGAGGGATGGTTACTCCCTGTTTCCTAAAACACTCTCCTGTCTTCTGGTTTTCTCTCTGGCTGTGCCTTCACGTGCTCTTCCCCTCTACCCGACCTCTAAATCATGGCTTCTCAATTCAGCACTATTGATGTTTTGGGCAGGATAATTCTTTATTGGTGGGGGGGGGGGCGGTGCGATGGGGTGTCTTTCCTGTACATTGTAGGATGTTTAGCAGCATCCCTTGTCTCTACCCACTAGATGCCAGTAGCAGCCCACCCTCTAGTTGTGACAACTAAAAATGTTTGCAGACTTTACCAAATGTCTCCTGGGGAAAGTTGCCCTCAGTTGAAAACCACTTCTTTAAATGTTGCACTCCTTCAAACTCAGCCCTGTAACCTCTTCCATCCTCTCTCTACACTCTAAGTTAGACTCATCCATTCCTACTGGGGAACAATGTGATGATCAGATTGGCATTTTAGGAAGATAATCTCAGTCTAGAAGAGAATTTGGGGAAAGTAAGATAAGGGGTGGGAAGACTGGCTAAGAGATTGTGGCCAGAGCACCAGTGAGAAATGACAAGGAAAGCCCATCAAGAGACGAATGCTGCAGATATTTCAGAGCTGGACTTGGCCTGGGTTCCTGGCCAGTTGGATGCAGGAAGCAAATGAAGGGCTGAGTAGGACTCTGAGGCTTTTTGCTTGGGCCACAGATAGTGGATAGCGAGTCTATTGAGCTCCCTACTGTTTCTCCTTCCAGCTACCCTCTCCTCTCTTCTCTTTCCTTGTTATTTTTGCTCATTTTCTCAGTAGCACTCCCACCTTATCTCAAAACTTCCTTGTCCCTTGTCTTTGCACCCATCTGCCTGGACTTGAACCCTGAACCTGGGAAAAGTCACATTTCAGTACAAATTGGGGGACCCACATCCATTCAGGATCACTGACATCAGAGGGACCTCAACCTGCCTGGCAATTTAAAATATCTCAGAAAGAGCTCTCTCCCATTCCCCTGAATAACTATTTTTTTTCAAAATTTTGACCCTCTCTCTGCCTCTTTCAACATCACTCTTAAATAAATGACCATGCCTCTTTCTTGGGGCAGGCAGAGGGAAGACAAAGAGGAAATCACTGGATCAGAATTCTTTAACTTGCTGGTACCAAGTTAATAAACCTCCTAGCATCTGCATCTTTCCTTGCCTTCCCTCCTATTAAAACAATGGCGTGTTCCCTCTCCCTAACTAAGGCTAAATTTTTGACTTAGACTCTGGATACCAGCTCTTCCTGCCTTCTCAGGACGCTTGTCTCTTGTAGAGTAGGCTTTTCCCTCTTGATTAGAACCTTTCCATCAGCTCGAGTCTTATGACTCTTCCTTCATGAATTTCTCTTCTTAACAACAAAAACAAAATCCTATAATAAACAAAATCTTCCCCCAACCAATCCATCAATAAGTCTTACTCAAGTACCTTCTAAATATCTTTCTAACCCACCAACTTCTTTTTTTGTTGACCTAGACTTAGTCCATTCTATCATCATGTATCCTAGGAGATTACAGTAACATCCCTGTACCCACTTTTGTCACCTCACAATGGTTCTGCTATGTATCCTTCAGTCATGTGTATGACCTGTATGTCAACTCTATGAGGGCAGGGACTTTGTTTCATTTCCTGCTGTATTCCTTGCATCTCCAGCATCTAGAAAAGTGCCTGGCACATAATAGGTGCTCAATTAATGGCTATTGAAGGTAGTCATGTAATGTTTTACTATCTTTATGAAGGCGACAAAATTCCTTAACAGCCTATATGGTCCAGCAAGTTCTTGCCCTACTTCTGTCTCCATCTCTTGTGATGTCAACTCCTTACATCTTGGGCTCTAGACCCACTGGTCTTCTGTGAAAGCTCTTTATAAATTAATGCATTCCCAATTCTTGGAACACTTTCCCTGCCCCTCACCCAGCTCTATTTTCTCTAGTAAATGTCTACTCGAGCTTCAGATCTCAGCTCACATGTTGCAAGTTGCCTTAGAAGGACTTTCCTTAACACTTTCCTCCCCCATTATATTATCTCATAGCACATATGTCTTTCTTTTGTAGAAAATTTCCCTATTATAATTATACTCGTGTTTGGTGATTATTTGATTAAGGTCCAACTTTCATATCAAATTGCAAACTCCATGAGAACAGGGGCCATTATATTCCTAAAATTTAGCATGTTTTTGGACACACATAGATGCTCAACAAATTTGCATTGCAGGAACAAATGAATGGATATTGGAATACTGGCAGGTACAGGAAGAGGAGACTTAGTGTCTTAGTAACTTGGAGCCCAGTAGAAAATTTAGTGAAAAGATCCACTGTACATTGGAAATTTGGATTGGGAGATTGAGACAGAGTTCAGGTCAGCTATTTAGACTTAGGTGGTTGTTGAAACTGTGGCAGACACAGAAAAGATTAAAGATACAAGGGGATTAGAGTGTAGAGGTGAGAGGGTGGTGGGATTAAGAGCAGACTGGAGCTCATTTTCAAAAGGAGGAGGGATAGATATTAAAGATGGATGTGGACAGAGCTAAGTGTGGAGACACAAGGGAGGGAAGAGGGTGAAGAGGACGTGAAGCAGAAGGTGAGGCCAGGTGAGGGCAGAGGAGAGGTTGGGGGTAGAATAGAGAGGTGGTGAAAGGGGAGAGGCTTTAGATTTTCTGAGGGAAGAAAGCTCCTGCTGGCAAGGCCAAGCAGGTAAGCTGCATGAGTGAGTGTGTGTGTGTAGGCTGTAGGGGGAAACCACCACACTATTCTCAGTGTGAATCTGTTTCTCAACAGAATACCATTCACCTGTTCCCAGCAACCCCAATTCTCCTAGGTAAGTCAGGCAGGTGTAATGATTTTTCTTTTCTAGATGTGATATTGAGTTGGATTCAGAGCCTATGCCTATGTTCTTTCCTCTAACCTGCACCATCTTACCGTGCTCTAGCCTACCTGTCTGGGGGCTTGAGGATGTGTTACTGTCATCTTTCAGAATCTCAGTCAACTACAGCTGAAACTGACCCCCAGCTAGGGAAAAATGAGATGCCCTTGGTAAGGGTATTATAACAGAACCTTAGCTTTAGCAAATCCTCATGTTCCTTGTAACCTATTTGTTTGCTTAATAAAGAGCTTTTAAGGGTCTATTACATTCTCTTAATTACTCTATTTGACCAGGACAGAGCAGGACCAAAATATTTTGCACAGACTGTGATTCCAGTCCAGGGCAGCTGAATGTGATTTGCACGTGCAGGCCTAGAGTAGACCTTGGCCCTCTCAACAACTCTGTGTGAGTTGGAATTTAGCTGAAAAGTTCAGAAGAAAAAGCATTAGATGCTACTGAAAACAAGGTTTCTATGCTACATTTCATATTGATTCAATTTTGTGTCTTTCTGACTTTAGTATGGCCCGCTATTGGTGTTGGACAATTCTTTCAGACAACAGTATAGTAAAGCACTATGGTTCTGAGAACCAAATGAAAGTCATGTTCCCTCTCACCAGAAAAACACATTTACACACAAAACTTTGCTTATAATTTCAGGGGTTGTCTGACTTCCTGAAGCCTCTCCATGGTTGTCTTCCTTTATTTTAGGGGATCCTCAACTTTCTCATGGATTTCTGCAATGGGAGATCTCCCTTCTTTGCTCTCTGGTAGAATTTCCACAAAGCAGCTTTTCATTCTGCTTGAAAGTCATTAACAACTTCCTATTGTTCTCAAGAAATGTCCAAATTCCTTTACATAGCTTAAAGGCTCTTCATGATCTGATCATCTACCTAACATTCCACTTCCATGCAGCTGTGAAGTTAGAAAATTTTCTCTTAGAGTCTTTCAATATTCTTCTCCTTTTAGATTCCATTCTTCAGTGCAAGTTTTACAGGGTAAATATAGCCCATCTTCCACATGACATACCTTTAGACATCTAGAGACGGGACTCACAGTTCTCCATCTCAGCTCCTCCAAGGGTCCTTACATGGCAGGGAGAGGGTAGCCCCCTTACCATTCTAAATCCTCTTTTGTCCCTGTGGCCCAGTCTGCCTCTGTGGAATCAAACCTGCTTGAGCATCTCTCTCCCTGGTCCTGGAAACCAAAATTGGTTTCCCTAGCGACCAAAGGTACCACTCTGTTAGAGGACAAATAATGCAAGCCCGTCTATGAAGAGCTGAGAGACTCCTCTCAGACCACGGCAACAGCTTCCTGCCCTGTTATTTCCAGCCTCTCCCTTGGGGGATGAATTTAGTGCCCCCCCCCCCAGTGCCCAGCAATTGGCTGGAGACCTTCTCCTAACACCTGGAACCAGGAATGGTCATTCTGCTTGAAGTCAAATATCATCCCTGATCTACATTGCTGTGACATGCTTCCTTCTGGGATCCTAACTTTTCCCTGGATCAAGCCCAAGTCCATTTCTCCCTTTAAACCATGGATTCAAGACTGATGGTCACCAACAGCCCTGCCCAGAGCCAGACACCTCTTTCAGATCGGATCATAGCACTGGTTCTATGTACAGCACTGTGGGGTTGGTGCTGGGGATGAATCAGTGACAAAGGATCATGACTTCTCTCCCATCTGAAAATTAAGCAATCAATTAGAACCCAGTGATATGATGTGGGAAGTAAAGGATGTGGTAGGCACATGGGGCTGAATTATGAGAGGTGGCTTCTGGGAGAACTTACCGAAATAAAGACCTGACGGATGAATAGGAGTTAGGGCGTAAAGGAAGATGAAGCAGGAAGAGTGTTACTGGCCTGGAGGTTTGAGAGAACCATGGAGAACCAAGAAAAAGCATGGGCTTTGGAGTCTGATATACCAGGATTTGAATCTGGCTCTACCCCTTATTAACCCAGTGACCTCGGGCAACTTTCCAAACCCCACTTTCTCCATGTGTAATAATATAATATCATCCTCAAAGGGTGGGTGTAGGGAAAGCAATGCATAAGTATGGGAGTTGCTTAGCATAGTCTGGCACCAAGAAAACAGGAGATGAATATATGATGGTAGGAAGGCAGTTGAGGGTCAGGTCACCAAGGCCTTATAGGCCACCTGGCCAAGTGGGATGACACTTCCCTCTTTCTTCCAGTCGGGACTTTGCTGGTCAGCCTTCCAGAGGCCTTCCACTCAGACCTTCCACCCACCCCCAATCAGTAATTTGTTGCTGCAAAACCTCCTTGTACTGATGGGCTTTGCAGCCCAGGATGACCCAGCCCTGCTGACAGGCACCTCCTGTTCTAAGCTTGGCCCTTCACCTGGAGCCACAGGACCAGGATGGGGAGGCTTATGCTATGCCATAACTGTGCTTCCTGGGACCCCAGTTGGGGGTCAGCTTTTGACCCTAGTGAGATCTATCTGGGAACCAGACAAACACCTGCTCTGTTATAGAACAACTCACTGTGGCAACAAGGAAACCACATTTATCGTGTGTGCTAGGGAATGAGCTTTTTTCAATAAGTGAATCATCGCATCTTGCAGTCTTCTAAGTAGTGACAATGTTTAACCAGTTTGCCTGTCAGCCTAATAAACGCAGACTTCTCTTTTATTTTTTTAAGGAGGTACCAGGAATTGAACCCAGGACCTCATAAATGAGTGCTCAACCACTCAGCTAAATCTGCTCCCCAATAAGAGTTGGTTTTTTTGTTTGTTTGTTTGTTTTTAGGAGGTACCGGGTATTGAACCCAGGACCTTGTACATGGGAAGCAGGCGCTCAACCACTTAAGCTACATCTGCTCCCAGACTCCTCTTTTAAGACTCAACTAAAGTTCACCTCCTCTGTGAAGCCACTCCTATTCCTTGTCCCCACTAGAACCCTCAGTAGAAGCCAAGCCCTCCTGTGGATTCCCGTTGTCCTCACAGGGGTGAATTTCACTTTAAGTTGCACATCTTTGCTTCCCTATTCTAGACTCTAAGCCCCCTGAAGGCAGAGTAGTGTTCAAATCATCTTGAAATCCTCAGAGCCCAGCACAAAAATTGTTTCTTGGTAGTTAATAATGCTTGCTGAACAAAAGGATGGCTACATTTTATTCCCTTTTCCTCGGTTATCAAATATTAAATGTGTATATTTACAAATCCTGTCTTACTGAAGACGTGCTGCTTGTCCCCACACAAAATGGTCCCAGATGACTCTACTCTATTTCTTACTCCTTTTCCCTATGGATCTCTTTCTAACAGCAGCCCCATCTTGCATGTGTAATTTCACACATACTGCTGAATCAGTGTGCTCCAGCATGAACCTAGGTTCTTGCTTCTTGAAAATAAGTTGCAGGCTGGGACTATGGATCCAGGCAGCACTGGAAGTTCCATGTCTCAAAACTTCTGCTAATTCATCCTTTAAACTCTCCATGTTCAGCCTTGTCTGTTTCATTAGTACCTCCCCCAGCAGGGTGGACGTGGGGGATACAAAGACTGGGAAAACTAAGCCCACTCCACTCTAGTGCCATTTGTCTGAGTTTGGGAATACAGCATCTGACTGCTAGTAAGGGAGTGATAATTCGTCATTTTTGAGCCACTCTCAGAGTAAGAATGCAAATTAATCAAATTTGGATTTGTTAAAAAAAAAAAAAAAAGGAGGGAGGAATTAAAGGGCTTTGTGACAAATGTTTCCCCAAATTCTTAGAATCACAGAATAATCTGTGCCTGCTGTGGCCAGAAATCCCATTCTCTGTGTTGTGTGACTATTGAGTAGGATCTTCCTGGGTTATATGCAGCTTGAATGTAGTTTTGGAAGCCTGAGTTTAGTTCAGAGCTTGTTACTACTAAATTGAATTCGCTGTTTCTTCAACAACCATGTCCCCTCTTGAGGGAAATCTAGCTTACAATATTAAATTTTATGTGCATCTCAGTGCACTTATTTCTCAGGAAAGGTGGATTGTAGAAAACAACACTGAAATATCTGGACATGTCAGTGCTTATGTTTAGGGGTTTAGGCCCATTCAGCTCACACACACCCATCTGAGGATGCATTAGTAGTTTTGCACTGATATGTTTACAAATGTTTACCAATTTCCTGCTGTGTTTATCACCATGCTGCTCAGTGTTTACTGAACTCCCACTGTATCCCAGGCTTTACACTGGGTGTCCTATCAACTTTAACTCTAATCTTCTCAAGCAATCTATGGGGAAGGTGTTACCAGCATTTTCTAGATAAGGAGACAGACTCAGAAGGGCTATTTGCTTGTTCAAGTCCACGCAACAACGACTCCCAAACTTGTAGGGATATTTTTTCTGGAGTGCCTTGTAAGAATAAGCCTGTTTGCAGTCTCTGTGAGTTTAAGAGAAAAGGAAGCATAATAAGTAATTTGAGAAGGTGGGTTCTTTTGAAGATTTTTAACCCTTATCAAATTAGAAGTTAAGGCTGGGGAGGAGAAGGTCTATGTAAGAGACCCACATCCTTTCGCCTCCCTCCCAACCCAAGTTGCCTCCAGCCTAACTGAATCTGCCAGAGATTTCTGTATCCTGGCTCTTCTGCACTTCTGAGCCCCAGAAGACTGGATTAAGAGGGCCCAGCCCAGTGACTCATGTCTGTGCTGTGGCTTCTTACAGTAAACAAGATGGCGGCTAGCACAGAATTCCAGCGGTGGCTGAAGGAAAGGGGGACTACCACAGACTGGAGAGCGCCACGGCAGCATTTGACCGATTCTAAAGTGCCTGTTTTCCACATTGTAACATTTTAGAGATCAGAATGCAACTTACAATTGATATGCACATAAAATGTAGGATTTCTTTTCCAAAGATTAATTGTTATTATATCATTGATGTCTCATAATTGTATCTTAGATTCAAGGACTGTAGTAGGTTGTGTCAATTCTGATCAATTGGTAGAGACTTGCTTAAGTTTGGGATGAGAAGGTTTGCTGCTGTGCCCTGGCACAGTGGGAAGGAATAATAAGCTGGAGCTTCAACGGTCCCGGGAGACGACACAGAGGCCCATGCCTCAGGCGTTTGCTCCTTTGCACATTCACCCCGTATCCTTGGTAATGATTGGAAGAATACCTGCCATGTTTTCAGTTGTAAACTGAGGGACACAACTGAGGGACCAGTCAGAGGCCTTTCTCCTCTCTGTGAATTTGGTCTTTTTAAAAAGCTTTTAAAAATATTAGTTTGATGACTTGTTGTAAAACAAATATTCATATGTATATGAAATGAAAATTGAAAATTGTTCATTCCTTACCCAAATTTCCCTCCCCAGGTATAACCCCCATTATTAATTTAGTTTGTATCCTTTATTCTTACTCATGCATATGCAAAAGTATGTATGTAGGTATGTATGTACACACATATTTATATGTAATTTTTTTTTTTATTACAAAAGTGGCCTCATACTATGTAGAGCAGGGGTTCTTAACCATTTTTGTTCCACGTACCCCTTTGCCAGCCAGGTGAAAACCACAGACCCCTTCTCAGAATGTAGCGGCAGATAGTTTTATGACACTCAACTAGCATCTGGTCTAACAACTATGGTAATTTTGAAGTATGGATGAGCATAAACGATTTTCGAGGTATGCAACAACTGTAATGTGATATGAAATGAATATAACTGTAATTTATTGCATACATTCATAAGTGAAGGAAATGCTAGATTTCAGTTAGAGGTCAGAGAAAATAAAGAAATACGTTGATTCTTTTCAATTCAAGCTCACAGACCCTCTGAAATCTTTCCACGGATCCCTTGAGTAGCTATGAACCCCTGGTTAAGAACTCCTGATGTAGAGTATTTTTCAACTTGATTTTTCTACTTCTCAAGTAAAACTTGTCTCATTTTTTTCTAATAATTATCCAGTATTTCATTTTATGGGTATCATGATTAATGGTCATGTAGATTGTTTTAAACATTTTTTTCTATTAAGAACAAATGTGTGTATGGTGTAGGTATATACAGGAATATGTATTTGTATATACATGTGTATGTATACACACATGCATAAATATACACACATACTCACTTGTGTATCTATATAGTAAATTTATGCTAGGTAGGCATCTTTTTAATGGACATAAAAGAGTCTACTTAACATTTCCTCATTGATGTGTGGCTTGTGAATTATTTCCTGTTTTTTACTGGTATAGATACTTTAATAAACATCTTTGAGCAAAAAGATTTTTCTTACGTTTTAGATTAGTTTGCTAAGATGGTTTCCTAGAAGTAGAATTACTATTTTAAGAGGTGTGAACATCCTTAAAATTTTTGATAATTTTCAAATTGGTATTCCAAAAAACTTGCTTAATTTGTACTTCTAACTATGGATAAATTTAAGCTCAGTAATAAAGCCATTGTGTGTCTACTGCCAAAGAACAAAAGACTGTTGGAATTTAGTGTTCAAGGAGCATGATGTACACTACCTACTTTCAAATGTTTAGAAAATATATAGATGAATGGATGTGTAGTAGATAGATTAGATAGATAGATAGATAGATAGATAGATAGATAGATAGATAGATAGATAGATAGATGATAACTAGAATGATACAACTATGCAAAATGTTAAAAGTTGGATCTGGGTATTTGGGTAAGTTGGAGTTCTCCGTATGGGTTTTGTTGTATTTTTTCATCTGTCCTGTAAGTTTGAAATTATTTCAAAATAAAAAGTTTACTAAAAAAAGGAAAAAAAAGACACTATTGGAAAATCTCAATGGACAGCTATGTTGAGTGTTTGGCAACTCCCCACGCTAGGAGCAGAGCAAGTCGTGCTGCATGTGTGCAGTGTGGCTAGGAGTCCCCAGCTCTCGGGCAGTCTTCAGGACCTAGGTCGCATGGTTTTACCTGCCTGGGCTGAATTGCTTGTAGCAGGCTGGGTCAGTTCTCTGCTACCAGCACTCCAGGAGGGCTCTCTGAAGTGTCAGGCCACTGCTTTTCCTTCAAGTTCATTGGCAGATGGGCAGAGAGGGCTGAATAGTTGATGACTTGCTCCTTAGGGTCATCCAATCTTGGGACTGATGTTTTTATATTCTTTCTTTTGCAGGGGAGGGAAGGGAAGGAACTGGGGAGGGATCCTCTGATGGTGGTTTCCTGTTCCTGGATGCCCTGCTGGTGACTCCTCAGGAATTTCCTTTCCTTTGTGGGGAACACTGTCAACCCTTCACCGGAGCACTTTTCATACATTTGCTCATTTAATACAATTCATTCAACTGAGCCACCACCCGGCTATGTGGCCGATGAAGCTAGTAAAGAGTTTTTACCATCTGTGCACTTCCCACTTGGACTAGCCTGTGAGGGGATTTAACTAGTGAAATAAACAGTTGGATTCATCAGCTGGAGTCCGTTGTGCTAAGTGTTCAGCAAGAAGGCCAAAGTATATGCACTGAGATAGACAGTTATATCAAAATAATGGTCAACTTATTTGTTCATTTATTTGGAAAAGGGCCCATGCAACTATAGCATTGGTTATGTTTTCCCTAAATTTGATTAGCAGTCAGATGAACATACTATTCATTTATTGTGAGTGAGTGTTTTATTTTTTCATTTTTATTTTTTTCACTTCACTGAACCCTTTATTAGTGCTGTTATTTCTTTAAAAAAAAAAAAACAATTTATTGAAGTATATCATTCATACATGAACATACATAAACTATAAGTGTTCAGTAAACATTGTGAACTTACAAAACAAACATGCACCCACCCATCACCCCACCACAAATACTTTGAATTGTTGTGAAACATTTGTTAACAAATTATGAAAGAGAATCATCAAATATTACTACTAACTATAGTCTGTATCTTACTTCCTGTAACCGTTGGGGAATTTGATGTAATTATGAATTCCAAAAATATAATTGGATCATGCCTGTAATCTAATCTGTTAATCTGGGCATGATTGAATTATGATTAGGGCGTTGACTGGGCCATGTCAGTCAGTAGGGCGTTGAGCACCACCCCCTGGTGGGTGGGGAATTGAATATAAAAGGCAAGGCAAAGAACGGAGGAGAAGCAGTCTTTTGAGAAGCTGTCTTTTGAGAAGCAGTTTTGATGTTGGAAAGAAGGCCCCAGGAGAAGAGAAGCAAGCCGTTTGCCTGATCGCCTATAGCTGACCTTGTGGAGGAAACAGGAGCTAAGCCCGGAGAGAAACGCAGCCCCGGGAAGAGAGGAACCCCAGAAGCCTGAACCCTGGCAAACGCCGGCAGCTGTCTTGCTCTAACACGTGTCAATGGACTGTGGTGAGAGAAGAAACATAATGCTTTATGGCCTGGTATCTGTGGACTTCTACCCCAAATAAATACCCTTTGTCAAGACCGACACATTTCTGGTATTTCACATTAGCACCCCTTTGGCTGACTAATACAGAATTTGGTAC
>JAQZBX010020511.1:0-32945 GCA_029593785.1 Cabassous unicinctus
GAAGTTTCTTCCTTAAACTCTCCTGTTGTCATGAATTGCTATTTTCATTTTTCTAATATTGAACCACATGTTTTTGTAGAAAAATACAACCTGGTAATTGTGTGTGTGTGTGTGTGCGTATATATATATATATATATATATATATATATATATGATATATTTGCGTTTTATATAACTGAATTTCTTGTAGAACTTTTACATATACGTTAATTTATTTTTAAATTACTGAATTTTTTGAAATAAATATCCTATTCTATCATTTCTATTTTTCCAGCAGTCTTCCAATGAGAGTTTCACATACAACTTTTCCAATTAGGACAGTGCATTAGTTTGCCAAATTTTTGCCGATGCAAAGTACCAGAATGCATTGGCTTTTATAAAGGGAATTTATTTGGGGTATGTGGCAGTTAGGAAATATTTATGAATTTCAAAAACAGATATTATGTTTGTAAGCTGGTCTTTTCCTTTGGACATGAAACCCTTTGATTTTATTAGATTCAACTGAGATGCCTTTGATTAAATTATGTTAAAATTAGGGCTCTGTTTCAACCAGATCATTCAGGTGACTCAGTTTGAGTCCCTGCCCCCTTTGTGGACTATATAAATGAGCACTGAATCAAGAAGACAAACAGAGGAATAGAGAGACATCCATAGACATGGAAGAGGAGAGAACATGATTCTGTGGTCCAGGAAAGAGAGATGAGCCATTCATCTGATAGTTTACACCTGGCCTTGTGCAGAGACAAGAGCAGCTGATCCTGGAAAGAAAAGAGCCTCCAATCTACAGCTGAGATCAGAAGAATCTGGGCCCATGGAGCCTCAGGAGGAAAGAGGAATTCTGAACCCCTGCAGATTTTGCCAGCCTTCTTGCTTCAACATTTGGCAAATGACTTTGGGTTAGAAAGTATCTCTTATGGTACCTTGAGTTGAATTCTCAGGGCCTTGTAACTGAAAATTTTACCCCAAATAAATACCTTTTATAAAAGCCAACAGATTCCTGGTACTTTGTATCAGCACTCTTTTGGCTGACTAATACTGGGTAAAAGCTTAAAGTTCCTAGGCCATGAAAAGTCCACATTGAAACACCATCATATGCTTTCTCACCAAAGTCAGCTGCCATGTGTTGAAGAAAAGTAGCCACTGATCTCTGCTGAGGTTTGAGCTCAGCTGAGAGCAACCAGGCTTAGGGCTTGTTTCTTTCCAGGTCTTCTATATCATTCTTGGCTGTTCCACTTTCTTTGTGAGGTCAGCCGCAAGATATCAGGCATACAGCAGACCTTGTCTCCTCTTGAGTTTCTTTGTGAGCCCCACCTATTGGGTCTTTGTACATAAGTCATCTTCTAGTTCTTTCTCACATGCCAGGATCAAATATGGCAGCTTCCTTTACCTCTGCCTGTCTCTCTCTGTGTTTCAATTTTTATTGTCCCAGCAAGAGGGTGGAGTCTCAACCTGAGTCATGCTTCACTGACATAGTCCAATCAAAAGCACTAAAGTTATCTTATCAAGTAATCTAATCAAAGGGCCCTCAACTGAATTTAATGGGATCAAATGTTATCACACCCACAGGAATAGACCAGTTTATAAACACAATCATTCTCTTTCTGTGATCCATAAAATAATCTCAAAATGCCACAGCCTTTTGAATGATATGATTTCTGTTTATATCTCATACTAGTTCCTCACTTCAATTGTCCTTTAATGTGGATCTCTCATAGTTGCTTCACTTATATTGTGTCCTAAGACAGGGCCTGTAGGAATTCAGGAATACCTGACATTTATGATTTTTCTCACACATATTTGATTAATATTCACCTGATTAAGATTAAGAATGTAATTTTAAAATGTTCTGTTTTCCAATTTAAGTGAAAAAAAACACATATCTTTCATAAAAATATAAAGCTCATATTCATTTGTAATAATCATTGACCACTTCATGTTTTCTCATACCTACCAGATATTGGCAATCCTAATTTGGATTTCTTTGTCAGGTCTATATTATATTTTCTAAATAGTAACATTTTTCCCTTTAATTCTGAAAATTATCTCCACAATAATTTCCTCTCTTGCATTTGAATTTTTTCAAACATGTTTGTAAAGTCTGAGAAATTTATTGTTTTTTTTTAATTCCTCCTTTGTCTTTGCACTTTGAATACTCTTCTTCCTTCTTTTCTTCATTTATATATTCTTCATGCATATTGAATTAAGTTACTTTTAATAGTCTCATTTCTGTGAAAATTATTTTATCATTGTTTTTTGTGACAGTGTAGGTATGTTTAGATTTGTGCATATATCATTAATGTAGTGACCATAAATGATTTTTTTTTGTATAGGAAAGGATTGTTATTTGCTTATGGGTTTCCCATGATTTGGGGTTTTATATGAAAATCATGACTGAAGAAATGTTACACTGAAACCTATAAAATGGCAAAAATTCTTTAAGGTAAATTGTTGAGATAGCATCTGAAAGTTCCAAAAAATTCTAAGTGAGAAAGAATCTTAAATACCTACTCAAAATAACCCTCAGTATTTTATTTTTATTTCTAATTTCTTAAGGTCAGTGTCTGGTGCTCTTGGATTGTGAATGCATGCCTGATGCAACATGCAGATATGAGGAGTTGTTCTCTGATAGATTTTTCCATGATTCTATATTCATGTTTTGAGTCATCTCAGTCTATATTTTCTGCCTAGTATCACATATATATTTTTGGTTCCCCCTCTTACTTTGTAGCTGAGCTGTTTTGTTCATTATTATACATGATTATTAGTATAGCATTACATTAAGCTAGAAAATAATGCATCTATTACTAAAATATAACCACATATATGGAGAAAAACACAAACACTACAAGATAAAATAGAGACAGGTGATATATTGATAGAAAGATAGATAGGTAGGTAAATATATATGTAAATATGAAAGATATACTAAGGGTAATATTTTGGCAGTTAACTTTATACACTTTAAATATTTGATCTTAAATTGAGCATGAATTCAAATTTTATTATCCTAAATGAATGTAATTGTTATTTTAAAATCAGTAATACAGCAAATAACAAAGGATAAATGATAAACATACAACACATAGGCAGGGAGAAAAGCTTACAAAGCATATGCTATTTTAAGACATAGGTTTTAATAGTCCACATTCGAATGAGGGATGCTACTTTAATGGGGATCTCAGTGTTGGCTCGATTTTGTGTCATTAACCCACAGTTGAGTCTCAATTCTATAACTTTATTACTTGGTACATACATTTTGTAGGAAGGTGAATACAAGGAGAACAATTTGAATGGAATTACCTACACCAAAACAATCAATATTCTCTTCCAGGGCATCAGGATCCTGTATCTTGAAGTTCTCTCAAATACATAGGCACCTTGTAAAGTCTCACTCATTGTCCTCTCCATATGATAATATTCTTTGCTTTTAGCTAAAAGTCTCCTGACATCCTTCAAAATAATTTTAAAATATGGAAAATATTTTTTTGAAAAATGTGTATATTACACAAATGCCTAGATTTGAAAACTTAGGACACAGGCACATAGCTTGCTTTCATGTATGTAAAAAGCCAAAGGTAATACAGAAAAAATCTGGATATTCAATTGGGATATATTTATATTTAAGAACATATATCAAATATGAGTTAAAATTCATTCCATTATCTTTCATAAACTTTTAATCCACATAATCCTGCTGGGATGTTCACAATATTTGTGGAACATTCTGCATAGGGCAGTTTTAGTCTCACTGTTCCACAGACTATAGATGATGGGGTCTATGAATGGGGGCACCATGGTGTAGAAGATGGCCATGAGAAGATTACTAAGAGATGCATTAATTTCAACAGGACCAAATGCAACAATTAAGCAAGAAACTAAAAAGAAAATGAGAATTGTCAGCTGGGGGGTACAGGTGGACAGGACTTTCTTACATGCTTCCACAGAATGCATCCTAAACACCGTTGAAAATATATCACTATAGGACTTAAGCAAAAAAGCAGAAAATACTACAAGAATACAAGTACTCAGAGCTAAGTCCACAAACTCAGAAAACGTAACATCTGAAGAGGAGATCCTCAAAGTTTGAGGCACATCACAGAAATATTGATGGATCACATTGGTCTCTGTGAAGGGAAGCCTGAACATGATGCCTGTGTGGATAGCAGAATACACCAACCCAATTGCTCAGGAACCACTAGCTGCCTGCATGCACAGACATGGGGTGATGATAAGCCCATAGTGCAGAGGGTGGCAAATGGTTACATAGCGATCATAGGACATTACCACAAGGAGGACTAACTCTGTGACTATAAAGTAAGTAAACAGGAAAATCTGAGCAGCACATTCTGGGAGAGAAATCAATTTACTGCCTATCAAAGAATTCACAACTATTTGGGGAACAGTAACTGAAATGCAGCAAACGTCTATGAGGGATAAATTGCCTAGAAAGAAGTACATTGGGAAGTGAAATTTGGTGTCTGTCACAATGACAGTAACAGTTAGAAGATTCCCTGCCAAAGCTCCCATATAAATTACTAAAAAGAGCAGACTTTGCAGGATTTGGAGCTCTCGTGAAGTTGAGATATCCATGAGGAGGAATTCAGTGAACAGAGTGAGATTCTCCATTTCTCATAAATATTATGCCATTTCCCTGTATTCAAAATATAAAGTAAGAATATACTATAATAAAATGGAGATAATCTACATCACTAACAAACAAAATTCCACCACTGGCATCCTTATATGTCTTCTCCTGAGTAAAGTCAATATTTTGAAATCAATGAATTTAAATGTTTCCCTTTTCACTTTCTTTTCTAACTCTGCTCTTATATGTTCATTTCAACATTTATAGGAATATTTAATCTAAGATATCAATTTATTTAAAATGAAATCAAAGCCTTTGTTATGAGTCCTATTTACAGTATTCTAGTAAACTATCTTTTCAGACTCTGCTGGGAGACATCCAGTAATTATTTTCCCATTTAATTTTTAACAAATTTTAATTCCATATATACACTGTGTAAGAGAGCCTCTGCAGCAGCCCTTTTGTTTGAGCACTGAACATCTGTACTCTTCCTGTACCAGGTGAATAGGATGATTGCTGAGATCACTGAGTCTTTGGCCAGTTGACTAAAAATTGGTTTCTGTAACACAGGGAAGGAATGAATGGTTTTGAGATTCTTCTCAAATGAATTTAATCCAAAATACAACAGATGGATTATACCTCATCACTCTTTCTTGCTTCCTTTGAGACTTTCATCTTTTGAGTACTTTCTGTAACTCTTTGCAGCAATGTCCCCACAAAATAGAATCTCTTGAGATCTAATTTTCCAATTTTTCATTACAATTTATACTAGTACAATGGTATATATACACTGTCTCTCTAATTTACCTTCTCACCTGCACCCAGTACCTCAGAAAAACACCCCACCTGATATTACTCTTCCTCAATGCATCTTTCCATCAATCAAGCATGAATTCCAATATTTGATGAAGAGCTAATTTTCATTCCAGATTGATTGCCCCATGCTTTGCTAGATTTTGGAGAAATCTACTTATTCTAAATAACTATAGTAATCATGACTATTTTTCTTGAGTTTGTCTTGAAGCAGAACAAATCATAAAGAAATCCTATTCCAGTCTTAATTATACTTTGAATTCTAATACAAATTGTCTTGAGGGATGTCAATTGAGAATTATTAAATTTTATATTTGGAAAAACTAAATGGAGGCAAGTAACTATATAATATTACAAATATAAATTAAAATATATAAATTTATATATTTACATAATTTATAATCATATGTTTTATTTTTATATTTCATCCATGTGTAACTACTAAGTAGCATACAATTATTATGTGGTTAATAATTTTAATGGAGTGATTTACTCTCATTGATTGTATTTATATGAATTCATAGGATTTTTACAAAATATTTATTGAATTATCTTACTATAATAATCATTTCCATTATGCATATTTCTTCTTTCCTCAATTTTGTGAGGAAGATACATTTTTTTAGAGAAGAATTTATTAAATAGCAAAAACAATACTATGTAATTAATTTGATATTATTTTCCTAATGGCTAGTTATTAGACATAACCCAAAATTCAGGTGATCTTTTAAATTCCTTTATCACACCACACATGCTTATTGATCATTAAAAGTCTCATTCATATCCTCCCTCTCTTCAGATTGCATCTTTCCACTTGGTCTGTAAAATTCTCAAGTTTCCCTAGGCTATGTTTACCATACATCTTCTATTCAGAGTGATCATGATAACCTTGGGCATAAGAGGGAGAGAAAGAGTCCATGTTTAGCCTCACTTCTTATTTCCTCATAGATATTTAGAAAATGTTTACTTCACAATATTTAAATGTGGAAAAAATGAGTGGGATACCTATTCCTCATCAATTGTTAAACACATGAAATAAAAGAGAATAATAAAAAACTATATAGAGCATATCTAGTGCTTAATATCCTCTAAATAAATATAAGAAATTGTTCATAGTAAAAGCTTCACTGGATATCTGTGCAAATTCATTCATATTTGAAGGACTACTTTGCTGATGAGGATTGATTTCTATGAAATGCTATGATAACACACTGTTGCATCTGAATTTCTTAGCTATCCTTTACAACATATTTCAAGTAATATTTAATACATAGTGTTTGTACTACTTCAATTTCTTGGTAATTTCTGTATCATTATATTTTGGTATTTGAAATATAACCTATGTATCACATATATAATATTAAGTACCATTTTAAAAACTAGTCAAGTCTAATAAAACCAGAAGTAGAAACTTTCATGTTCTCTATGAGTATCAATTTATAATTTGGTGTAGAAATAATTAAGTATGCTAATGATACTGGACATATCACTGCTATGTAAGTACATTTTAAATTAACCACTTAAAGAAACTCTTTAATTAAAGCATACAGATATAACTGAGAAATGAGGAACCATTTTTATCTTCCATAATATGAATATTTATTTTCTATATTTGCAGGGGATTTACAAATTCTGTGATCTCGTTTCATTCTTTCTGAATATATTTCAAGCATTCCATTCTCCAGGAAATTCATGTTTACCCATATCATTGAAAAAATTGTACTTCTAGATTCTTTATATATTTAGGATGAACACATATGTGTCATATCTCTCAGGAGCCCTGGGGGACTGGTGATTTCACCATATAGAGGAGCCAGTTTTCTTTCAACTGATTGATGAGGAATTTTTCAATATTCTCTTGAGATTAGTTAAATTTATAATAGTGCTTATTAGCAAAATTCTTTGTTGTTGTTAAACTTAACAACAGAGGAGTATTCCAAATATTTCATAGTTAGTGGTGATCACTATTTTCCATTTTATGTCACATCATGAATATAATTATTATTACAATATATCCATAAAATCATGCAGTGCCAATAAATCTGTATTTTAAGGGTTTAGAATACTATTATGACATCAAAAATTAAAACAAACAAAAATTGACCAGTAGTTATTAAATTTAAGAAAACTAGGATTCATTTTAGAATGAATTATTAAAAGAAAGCAAATAAATGGTTTGTGGCATATACTGAAAGTCTTACCAAAAGTGCTTGGCAGATTGTCACACACAGTATATGACAAAACATTAGGGTGTGAGTTACTACCATCACAAGCAGGTTTTAGGATAGTCACCCATTTGGCATTATTCTGAAAATGCTTATTTACTCCTGTAAATCAGGAGAGTATCAGAGTATGGGAGAGACTAGAAGCACTAAGGAAAGCCTTAGAAATGGTGGCTGAAAAATAAAAGTCTCCACATACCTTACAGCTTAACATCACAGACATGAAAGTCCTGGTGAATAAATAAAAGAATTCAAATCTATGACAGCAGAAATCACCGTTGATGAAGTATGTAACAGTTTTGGCTTAACCAGAACCAGGATATCTCAGAAAGGGTTTCACAAAGTCCAAGCAGATCTTTACCAACTTTCATAATCATTCCGTGTTTTTAGTCTTTATATGTGTATTTTAGACAAAAAAATATATATGAAAGATTGCTGTTTCTTAGAGGTTGCAAAAATTCCCCAATATGGCAAGAATATTTAGAGTAAAACAAAATAAATAGAAGAACTTGGCAGATTTGCAATGTGGAGATGAATGTGAGGGAAAATGATGGCCAGACATCTAATACAGCACACTAATAATTTCATAAAATATAGCACTCAGAATATGGTAATGGTAGGAAAAATACATACAAAAATATATTACCTCAGGTTCCTTGAAATATGGCACATCATATTATAATTTACATAAAACATCTGTTTTCATGTTTTTGGGTTCAGGGACTATTTGCACTCTAGAAATGATTTGAAATTCCCAAATAATTTATAATTCTCTTGCTTGTATCTGTGGAAAATTACTGTCTTAGGCATTAAAACTGATATGTGTATAAAATTATTTAAATTATTCAAAAATATGTCATCATATATTTTAATACATTTAAAAATATTTTTCTTTCCAAAATTAAAATAAATTTTGGGGAAAGAGAAATGGTTTTTATCATTTTCAAATTCTATATAAATCTGGCTTACTGGGAAATAGCCGAATTATCATATCTGTTTCTTCATTCATTCTGTTGCAATATATTCATTTTTTTGAAGAGACTGAAAAAAATATTGTGTTACAGAGATATATAATTAGAAAAGGTAAGTAGTATTTGTTTAGAGATTTAAGATACTCTTAATATTCTTCTATAGCAACAATATTCAAAACTGCAAATCAGCAAGTGGCAATTTCTTAAAGAATAGTTCCAATTTGCAATAAACATTTTAATTCCATTAGATTTAAATCCATACTCAATTTAACAATTTTAATTTGTTTTTCCTAGGCATAATTTTGTAACATCAAGTCATGTTCATCTGGAAAATATTTGTTCACAGAATCATTCAGATATAATATGGCATTTCATTTTACAGTTCCAAAATAAACCACATTTATTAATATCATATCATTAACAGTCATCTCAGACAAATCATGTACTATTGGGAAGTTCTCAAGCTCATGTGTAGGATACTTAAAATTCAAAATTTATCCTTAACAACTAATTTTAATGGTTGATTTCATTATCTTCATATCATTAGTAAAGCAGTTGTAGGTTTAAAGAAAAATCATGAAGAAAAGAGAGACATCATATATAAAAACCACCTGCAGTTTTTCCTATTAATATTGTGCATATCTATTCCTTATTGATCTTCTGTCTAGATGGTCAATCCACCATTGAATGTGGGCTATTGAATTGTTCTTCTATATTGTACAAAATCTATTTGTCCTTTGAAATCTGTAAATATTAGTTTCATATATTTGGTGGCTTTGCAGTTAGCTGCACAAATATTTATAACTGCTAAGTTTTTTTGTTTAATTGATCCATTTATAATTATGTAGTGTTGCTCTTTGTCCCAGTAAGCACTTTTATTTTTAAATAGAATAGCTATGGTATATGGAAAATCATGGAGAAAGAACAGAGTTCTCATATAATACCCCCTCCCAAAAAAAACAAATGCAGTTTCCTTATCATTATTATTTTACATTAGTGTGGTACTTTGTTACAGTTGCTAAACCAATATTATCATCATTATATGTTAACCATAGTCCTGTTACATAAATAGTACCTATACCCTATTTTTTTTATTTTTAATTTTTTTTAAAAAGATACTTATATTACATAAATGTTACCCAAAAATTATAGAGATTCCCATATGACCCACCTCCCACACCTCCCACAACCTCCCACATAATCATCCTTCATTAGTGTGGCACATCACCTGCAACGGATATATACATCCTGGGGCTTTGCCATTAAGCATGGACCATAGTTCATATTGAAGACCACACTCTCTTCCCCACAGTTATGCATGTTATATGATGATATAAAATGGCCTATATCTGTCTTTGCAATGACACTCAGGATAATTCCCAAGTCCCAAAAAAGCCCCTGTGTTACAACTGCTTTTCCCTCTCTCTGACCCCAGAGCATCCAGTGGCCACTGGCTTCACATTAATATTGTAATTTCTTACATTGCTTGAATCACAATATGTGTATAAGAGAATACCAGTAAGTCCAGTCTAGTCTGTAGCTCTTCCCCCACTCCTGAGGATTCTGGGATGGTGAAGTCCACTCTACCTCCAATTGAGAGGGTCCTTATATCCCATAGGAAAGATGGATGGGACTATCCTGCCTGCAGCTGCAGATTCTCTCCATTTAACCTTTAATATTTAACCATAAATCTCCATTTCCTACCCCCAACCTGCCGCTGTTTACTGGGATCCTAATTTATGATTTTATGAATTTTCATATTATAATTATTTTGTATCAGTGATATCATACAATATTCATCTTTCTGTTTCTGAGTTATTTCATACAATATTATGTTTTCAAGGTTCATCCAGGTTGCTTCTTGTCCACTTTATTTTTAATAAACTTTATTAATAAACTGTATTAATAAGATAATGAAATCCCACCACCACCACCAAAAATGAAAGATTAGTTACAAACTGAGAACATACTTTACAACTTATATTATTCCTGTGGTAGCAATCTCTCCCCCCAAGATTCCCATCCTCTTGTTATCTAATCAAATATGACTATTCTAGGTAATATTGAGTAGGGAATTTACATAAGTAATAAAGGTCCAAAGTAGTCAATTTAAAAATACTGAGATTATCTGGATGGGACAAATCAGCTTTCTTCATGTTGGTGGTAGGGAAAGATGCCAGAGATTTGCAACATATGGGGATTTGATATATTTTGGTTGGGTTTAAAGGTGGAGGGCTTTGGTTCACATGCCAAGGATTGCAGATGACCTTGAGAGGTTTAGAGCAGTCCCCAGCTGATAGCCAGCAAAAAAATGGGATTTCAGTCCCATAACCACAAGGAACTTATTTGTTCAGTAACTAGAATGAGCTTGGAAGTGGATTCTTCCCCAGAGACTTCTGATAAAAGACAATCAAGACTCACACCTTGATTTTGGCCTTATGAGACCTTTAGGAGAGGTCCCAGGTGTGACTTGCCAGAATTCTGATCTGTGAAAAAATAAATGGGTGCTGTTTAAAGCTGCAGAATATGTGGTAATTTTTATGACAATTATAGAAAAGTAGTATATATTTTGGTAGCTAGAATGAGAGAGCCTCTGTAGGAATACCTGAAAATACATAAATCATTTGGGAATTGGGCAGTGGGAAGTTTCTGGAAGAATGTTTGGGAAAATGATAGGAAAAGCCTAGATTTCCTTGAACAGACTTTTAGCTGAAATATATACATTGAATTTGCTGCTGGTGAAGGCTCAGAGGGGAGTGAGGAGCTTTATAGAAAAGTACTAAATCACCTTAGAAAAAACATAAATCACTGAGAAAAAACTGATTGTGGAAATCTGGACTTGATGAATGCTGCTGGTAAGGGTTTAGGAGAAAATGAGGAACCTGTTATTGGAACCTAGAAGTAGAAGGATCCTTGATTACATATCAAGGATATGCCCTTGATATGCCTTGATATGCCCTTGATTACATATCAAGGGCAGAAATTTACCAAAAATTGTGTCCCACAGTAAATATGGAAACTCAAACATGGTTAACTTGGAAATTTAGTGAAGAACTCCATGCAATGTTTGCAGATGTGGTCACATTTCTATTTGCTGCTTATAGTAAAATGGGAGATGAGAGATAAATTGAGGGAAGGGATGTTAAAACAGAGAGAGAACCAGACCTTGATGATATGGGAAAATCTCATTCCACACAGATGGAAAAATATATGATTCTGAAATGGCTACCAAAATTGTGGCATAGAGAAGAGGCTCAGGGTGAGGCTGTAATACATTTTTTTTTTTTTTAAGAAAAACAGCAACATCCAAATGTCAGCCAATTCAATTACAGAATAGTAAGGATATTTATATATATACTCTCAATTAAAGTAGAGGACCTTTAGGAAGTTTAAGAGCTATCTCAGCAGAAGCCAAAAGTAGCTAACAGATTAGTTAAAATAAATTCATATATACATACATACATACATAAATCTGCATCCAGTGGGTGGAAGCAATTGCTCAGAAAATAGAGCTGTGATCAGAGAAAAAACCTGGGACTGCAGAAGATTATTCACAGGCCTTGAAACATAATGAAGGGATTTTTAAATTCTTCAAAAAAAAATCACATATACAGAAAAAATAATAACATTGTTTACTATTTTACACTTATTCAAGCAATTCTAAAGAAAACAACCACCTAGGTAATTTTTGCCCAGGATGACAGTATTTAAGGATTGATAATAACCATTTAAGCAAATATTTCAGTAAAGAGAATTGATAGCAAAGTTTGAATACAAATTAAGAAATGTCTTTTGTATAAAAATATTGGGAAAATGTAACAATCAACTTTTTATTACTTTTAATTATACTCTTTATTTTGAGATAATTATAGATTAGCTGGCAGTTAAAAGAAATAATATAGAGATTTTATGTACCATTTATTCACTCTCCCCACTGAAAACAAATAAGCCATAGAGCAATATTAAAACCAGAATACTGGCAGTGATATAGACAAGATAGAGAATAATTCCAATGCCACAAGGCTCTTTCATGCTTCCCTTAAATAACCTCATCATTTATATCTCAGCACCTCCTTAACACCTGGAAACCACTAATATGCCCTCTATTGCTATTATTTTATGATATCAAGAATGTTATTTAAATGGGATCATACAGTATGCTATCTATCTTTAATAGAGAATTTGTGGGTTTACAGAAAATTAATGCATAAAATACAGGATTCCAATGTACCACCCTATTATTAACACTCTACATTGTTGTGATATATTTGTTACAATTAATGAGAACACATTTTTATAATTGTACTCTTAATTATACTCTATGGTTTAATTTGGGGTTCACTATTTATGCTGTACAGCTCCATTGATCTTTTAAAAATCTAGTCTAGCACCATTTCTACAAACTAACATTTCTTCTCTGAACCACTAGATACAGATTTTAATTCTGTTAATTATGCTTACAATTTTATGATACCATCACCGCTATTCATTATCAAAACTTTTCCATCATTCCAAATAGAAATTTTGTACATTTTCATCCTTAAATTCCTATCATTTTTCCCCACCTCAACCCATTGTTACCTATATTCTAGATTCTGACCCTTTGAATTTGTTTATTTTAATTATTTCATATCCGTGGGATAATTCAATATCTGCCCTTTTTCATCCCATATATTTTACTCAACAGAACTTCTTCAATTTTCATCCAGGTTGTTGCATGTATAAGTACTTCAGTCATTTTCTATAGCTGAGTAAAATTCCAATGCAGGTATATATCACCTTTTGTTTATCTGTTCATCAGTTGATGAACACTTGTGCTGCTTCCATTTTTTGCTAATTGTGAATAATGCTGCTATGAACATCTGTGCAAATATCCCTTCAAGCCATGAATTTTATATATATCAATCTTAGGGGGTATATACGGAGTAGGGGGATAGCCAGGCCATTTTATATTCATAGTCTTAGTTTTCTCAGTAATTGTAAAACTGTCTTCCTCAGCATCTGCACCATTTTATATTCCCACCACAATGAATAAGTGTTACTATTCTCCACATCCTTTCCAATGCTTGTTATTTTCTACTCTGTTAATGGTAGCCATTCTAATGATTGTGAAGTAGTATCTCATTGTGGTTTTGATTTACATTTCCCTGATAACTAATGATGTAGAACATCTTTTCATTGCAATTTGCATATCTTCTTTGGAGAAATATCTGTTCAACTCATTTGCACATTTTTAATTGGGTTGTCTTTCTGTTGTTAAGTTGAAGGATTTCATTAAATAGTCTGGGTATTAACCTTTCTTGAATATGTAGTCTCTAAATATTTTGTTCCATTATGTAGAGTGCCATTTTACCTTCTTGAAAAAGTCTTTTGAGGAACAAAATTTTTAATGTTGATAAGGTACAATTTAACTATTTTTAATTTTGTTGCTTTTGCTTTGTATGTAAAATCTTAGAAGTCATTTTTAACACAAAGTCCTGAAGATGCTCCCTTCATTTTCTTCTAGGAGATTAACAGTTCTTGCTCAACTGTTTTGAGGAACAAAAGTTTTTAATGTTGATAAGGTACAATTTAACTATTTTTAATTTTTTTGCTTTTGCTTTGTATATAAAATCTTAGAAGTCATTTTTAACACAAAGTCCAGAAGATGCTCCCTTCATTTTCTTCTAGGAGATTAACACTTCTTGCTCATATATTTAGATCTTTTATAAATTTTGAGTTGATTTTTGTATAAGATATGAAGTAGGGGATCCTACCTCTATTTTATTTTTTCAAATGTAGTTTGTTTCCCCAGCATGATATGTTGAAGAAACTATTTATCCACAATTGAGTGGTCTTTTCCCCTTTTTCAAAAATCATTTGGCCATAAATGTGAAAGTTGTTTCTGAGCTCTGAATTCAATAACATTGGTCTATATGACCGTTCTTATACTGGAACCATGCTATTTTAAATACTGGGGTTTTGTAATAAGATTTCAGAACAGGAAGT
This sequence comes from Cabassous unicinctus, assembly GCA_029593785.1. Classification (NCBI taxonomy): domain Eukaryota; kingdom Metazoa; phylum Chordata; class Mammalia; order Cingulata; family Chlamyphoridae; genus Cabassous; species Cabassous unicinctus. Next base: position 14,580 of record JAQZBX010020511.1, read on the forward strand.
GTAAGTTCTCCAACTTCATTTTTCCTTTTCCAGATGGCTTTAGAGATATTCAGAGCCCCTTACTATTTCACATAAATTTAATGATTCACTTTTCTATTTCTGCAAAGATTTATTTTTTGAAATTTGATTAGAATTGCATTGAATCTATAATATGCTTTAGGTAGGACTGGCATCTTTATAATATTTAGTCTTCCAATCCATGAACACAGAATGCTCTTCCATTTATCTAGGTCTTCTTTGATTTCCTTTAGCAATGTTTTATAGTTTTTTTGTCCGTGGAAGCACTTTATATCTTTGGATTGACTTATTGCTTTTTGAGACTTTTAGTTGCTATTGTTAATAGGATTTTGTTCTTGATTTCTTCTTCCAATGTTTCATTGCTTTTGTAAAGAAACACTGCTGATTTTGAGTGTTTACCTTATACCCTGCCATTTTCCCAAGTCCATTTTTTTAGATCTAGGAGTTTTCTTGTAGATTTTCAGGGTTTTCTCTTTATAGGATCATATCATCTGTGAATAGGGAATATTTAATTCTTATTTTTCTATATTTCTTTCTCTTGCCTACTTGCTCTGGATTGATTTTCCAGTGTAATGTTGAATAACAATGGTAACAGTAGGCATCCTTGCCTTGTTCCTGATCTTAGAGGGAAAGCTGTCAGTGTTTCACCATTGAGAATGATGCTAGCTGTGGGTTTTTCATAGATCCCCTTTATCATGTTGAGGAACATTCCTGCTATTGCTAGTTGTCTAGATGTTGTTGTTAAGGAGAGATGTGTATTTTTTCCAATGCCTTTTCTGCATAAATTGAGATGATCATGTGTTTTTTCCTTTGTTCTGTTAATGTGGTGTATTGCACTGAACTGATATTTTTATGTTGTTCCACAATTTTAAGTGGGATTAATCACATTTGATTATGATATATAATTCTTTTGATTTGCAAGATTGTTTTGAAATGAGCATTATATAAGATTCCATTTTAATTTGTCTCCTGACATATTCATTATATTTCTTTAAATAATTTTTAGAGTTGCACTAGAGATTCCAACATATGTTTTAATTAACATAAGTCCACCTTCAAACAACACTACCACTTTACATTTATTGAGGGTACTTGACAGCAGAGTATTCCCAAAATCCTCTCTCCCATTTCCTGTGAAGTCATTTTACTCATCCATATGCTATATTGCATAATTCATTGCTACAATTATGAATTTAACCAACTAAATTCTGTAACAAGTTAGAACAATATAAAATAATTTATTTTACCTTAATTTATTCCTTCCCTTAATTTTTGCTGATCCAAATTTCTGAATTCTATCATTGTTCTGCCCCATGAGGAACTTATTGTAACATCATTGAAGAGAAGGTCTTTTGTTATGAATTCCCTTAGGTTTTCATTTTCTGAAAAGTATTAAATTCTACTACAGTTAAAAACATGATATCACTGGATACAGAATTATAAAGTGTTTGTTTTTTTTTAACACTTTAAATATGCCATTCCCTTCTCCTCTTATTTGTCTGGTGTATTAGTCAGATTTCTCCAGAGAAACAGAATTGGTAAGGTATATTATATATTGATTTATTGAACCATGAATCCTGGCCACAAGAAACACAACTTGTAGATTGGATGCTAATTTAGAGCATATATACCATCTTGGATAACATTGCCCCCTTCATGCAAGGTATTGCCATGCAATTGGTGATGTAACTGTCTCTTCAAAAGGTAATTCTACCATTCTGTCATCTCAGCTGCTTCAAGAGGATGGGGAATGTGGTAAGACCAATGAATTCCATGAACATGTGCAAATTCTCATATTTAATTTGTTGTGCAGTGGATTCCTTGATGAGAAGCTATGCTTTGGAGAATACCATTGCAGTGGATAAAACATTCTGTATGTCCACAAATGGTACTTTTGGTTTAGTCTTGCACACAGGGAGGAAAATCCATATCCGGAATATTTGTCTATTATAGTAAAAACCAAATATTGGGAGCAAAGCTTTTTGTCTCTGGGTGGTTACTGAGCTCCCTGGGCATGCTGCGCACCTTAGGCGCCTGTCTTGGCCGGGGCCGAAGTGCGTGGCTAGGCTAGAAGGCACTGGGGGATGCCTGAGCTGCGGAGAAGCCTGCAAACGGAAAGCGAAAGTCACAGCCCACCGGTGACCCAGCGGATCTGCCTCGGAGACTTGAGCTGAGGCCCCAGCGCCGCGGCCTTGGCCATCGCCCACCTGGCCAGGAAGCACGTGTTCTCGGACTTCCTGCTGAAGGAGCCCGTGGAGCCTAAGTTCAAGGGGCTGTCATTGGACCTGGCTGTGAACAAGATGGTCATGTACAGTCGTGCGGCTGCCCCTGCTGCTCATCTCGCTGGGCTTTGCACAGGGGATTTTGATCCTTACATAGATCAACAGCTTCTCCCCAGGCTATATCTCCTGGTGCCAGGCAGCGTTTGTGGAGTCTTATTGCTGGGCTGCTGCCATGGAGCAGGGCATTCTGCAGAGACTCTGGAAACCTACCCCACTGTGGCTGCATAAATTCTTCCCCTACACCTTGCTGATAGTTCCAATCTCTTATAACTGCCCTCCCTGTTCTGGCGTTTCACAGCCGTTCCTCATCTCTGCTCAGATCTGAAGTTTATCATGAACTCGACAAAGCTTACAATCATTCAGTTAAAGCTGCAAAGAGAATGTGTGACCCCAGCTGGAGAGACAGGGTCTGCCCAGGTGGCGCTCATGAGAATGAAGGGCAAATTGCGTGGGAAATGTATGAAAGCTACTTCAAGTACCCCATTGTAGAGCAGTACTTGAAGACAAAGAAAACCTCCAACAACTTAATAGTCAAGAACATCAGCTGCCCGGTGCTAAGCCTCAGGATTATTCTGCTCGCTTGTGTCTACCTGGGGTATTACTTCAGCCTGTCCTTGCTCTCCCATGAGTCTGTCTGCAGCATCAAATCTGGCATCCTGAGGAAGGACAGCACCTTCCAGACCAGTTTCAGTGCACTCACCATTGTCGGCATCTTCCAGCTGCTCAGATTCATCAACCTCGTGTTTTATGTGCTGCTCAAGCCTGTGGTTGTCTACATGCTGTTAGTTCCTTTCCGACAGAAGACAGACGTGCTCAAGATGTATGAAATCCTGCCCACTTTTGACATTTTGCACTTAAGTCTGAAGGCTACAATGACTTGAGCCTCTGCAGTCTCTTCTTAGAGGAGACTATCAGTGAGCACAAGTCCTACAAGTAACTGAAGATCCTGGTGTCGACCCTGTGTTCCTCCTGACCAACCTCGGTCTGATCATGATGGACGTTGTTGCTGTCAAAGCTCCCAAGCCCAGTGGGATGATGGCCAAGGAACTGGAATGGGGTGGGGGCAAGGGGCAGATCACAGAGATTTGAACATACTCTGAAACTGAAGCAAATAATGGCAGGAAGAATGTTCGACAAAGTCTTCTGGATGATTCTTCTTGCTGATTTTCTTCTCTTGAGATTCAGATCTGGACATGGGACTCATTTTGGCTAAAGCACTGCCATTAGGGTCACAGCTGGTTTTCAGCAATTGGTATTTGATAGAGATATTGAGTATGTCTTATCAAGTCCCTAATGGAAATAATGGGCAAAAATTTGTTGTGGAAGACTGGTTCGTGAACTTCCTACAAAAAGCAACTCAGAGATAAGTAAACTATAGCAAGCTTACATGTGCAAGTCCTCATCAAGTGGGAAGTGGAAAGAGTGCGCAAAGTAAAAGAGTCAACCCTTCAGTGCAGTGGAGATACACATTCTCAGCAAAAGCTCTGTCTAAGCCCAGAGCTACTAGAAAGCAAAAAGGTTGAGAGATTTGCATTGATTTATGAAATAAGAATAAACACATCTGTATCCAATTTAATATGAGACCCTTCTGTGCCCGTAATGACATTCACTGGATGAGGACATGAGTCGACTTGCTCTTGGCAGTGTCCTGAATTGGGGTAATAGTGGAGCCTAGTCCTGGAGAGGCAGGCAGTGTTTACGCTGTTACTTGTGGTTACACCATTATTTATATTTGTGCTGTTACTTGTCTGCTTGGACTAGGTGATCCCCTTCACTACTACCTTTGCTCTGCCAAATGCTTAGTTAACGATATTGTCTAAAGGATATTCCAATCCGTTACAGTGACTTCAGTACAGGTAAGAAGGCATTAAAAAAAGACCACTGGGGAAAGCTGAGCACAGAAAGCAGGTGAAGTCAGTTCCTTTTGAGGGACCTGCCTGTAGGGTTTCCTCTGTTATCAAAGCATTAGCAGAATTCAGAACTGTTTAAAAGGGAGGGCTCCTTCACCTCAGATCAGAGAGCACAAATCACATCTTCTGTTGGGGTGCTTGGAGCCAGAACAACTTAGCAGTTTCTTTTATGGATATTTAAATACAATTCTTGAAAGCTTATTTAAATTTAGAATCATACAATGTCATACTTAAGGCCCCTTGGTAGGACCATTCTAGCATCAAAAGAGAATTACAGAATTAATTTTACAAACTTTTAAGGCCAAATAAGAATATATTAAAACCTTCCCCAATGTCCCTGCCACAAAACACTAGCAAATGCTCTGTCCCTGGAAGTGCCATGCAGGAATCCATCCTGCAAAGTCTTGTTGGGGTCTGTCCAGCAAAGCCCGTGATGGCACAATGAAATTAGTTTTTAACACAGAGGTTGAGAGAGATCAGGGGGAGAACAGCTGAAGAAGCTGTGCTTTCTAGCTGATCCCCAGCATGCTTTTTATTCAGGATTTTTTTACAGTCAAAGTCAGGGTGCAGGTGCAGGGGAGCAGGCAGGTATAGGGGTTGTAAATCACATAAGAATTCCAAGCTGAAAATGGGGAAACAAGATTACAGAAACATTAAGTGATATACATAGGAGATAGGGTGGGAGATAAGGGAGATAAGATAAGCAGGAAAGTTCCTGTTTATGGCAGGAACTGATAAGGTGAATTCTATGTGGGCAGAGAAACAGGCCTCCAAGCTATATCTTAGATGTAAAGATTAGAGGGTTCCTACTGTGCCATAATGTTTTTTCTTTCTCCTGTATTTTCTGTAGCTCCAGGTTTTGAGAGCCTATTTACAGGATTTCCCAGGGGCACATGATCCACTTGAGGTAGGTGGAGATTTTGAACAGCAGGTGTGCCAGATGGTTTCTGTGCATCACCTCTTGGGATGGGGAGGGCAGGATGGTGGGCTACATGGAGTTGCTGATGAACAATGGCAGTTCTAAAAGGCTGCTGGGGAAGCCTGGCCACATCATTCAGCTTGGAAAGTATTCAGAATGTTAACTGCCTTGAAGGGCTGATTTGAGGAGCCAGTTTACCATGGGAGAAGAGTTGTTTATTGCTTCATACAAGGGAACAAGCATCCCAAATTTCACCATGGCTGCTGACTTTGTTTCCAGGTCATGTCTTCCCAGATAAGCACCAGAAGGCTGCTGAAATGATTTGGAATGACAGCGGGCATTGGCCAAAGTCTCCTGAAAGCAGTGTTTTGACAGCATGTTTAATTTCCACCAAGTAATAGGCAGGGAACCTCAGATGGAGGGATTTATGGGCTTTGGGAAGTACCAACCCTCATGAGAGTTCTTGAAAGCCTGGACCCTCTCCTCAGGTCATGGGCCTCCAGAGGTTAAGTTCCCATGTCCTCCTAAGAAGCTGTGCTCTAGGGGCATGGGTCTTGCCTCACACAGAGGATGGTGGAAAGCCGCTAAATCTGACGAGCTGTTGTGGCCTCTGCTTCCTTCACTGTACCTGCACCCTCTTGAGTGGCCATCATCGTTTTCCAGAGTCACCAAACAGGGGCAATAGGAAATGGGCAGCTGTGGGCTTGGTGTGGCCAGGCAGCCCACCCCAACTGTGGCCTCTCCCTGACCTTGAGGCAGTGTCTCCTTCCAGAAACCAACCATTGTTCAGCCTCCCTGGAATGTGAATAACATTTGTAGTTGTATTGTGAGGAAGCTCACACTTCTGAACTGTAGGGTGGCAGTGTTTGCAAGCTTAGGTCCCACCACCATTCCCTGAACAGCCTCTTCTCTCCAAGAGAGAGCTGGGGCAGGGGTCCTTTCTCCTGTGAGAACTAAGCATTGTTATGCACCTTTTTAGATGTGTTCATTGTTTGCTAATTTTGCTTATTGCCAGTCCAGTGGTAAAAAGAAGATCTAGAACAGTGGGATTGTTTTATCCACTGCTGTATCACAAGCTCTTGGAACTGTGATATACAAGGCATGTAATATACAAGGCAGGTATTAGGCCTTCCAAAAATAGTTTTTGAGAGAATGAAGGAACAGATAGGATTAGACCTATTTTGTTGGCAACAGTGATTTGATTCTAAAAGGCAAATGGTTCTCTTCAGTGTAGGGGACTTAAAGTATGGGGCTTGAACAGTAATTGTTCTTCTAGTTTGTGAAAGTTATTTAGTGACTTCTGCCTTGAGTGGTTTCCTCTACCCACTAGATGCCCTCCAGTGGAAGAAAATCCTTGTGGGATCCTGCAGTCTTACAAAGGATCCCTGCAGTAGCTCCTCTTTACAAGGTGATTTTTTTTTAAAAAAAGCACTATAATCTCAATTTAATGGTGTTCTGTAAAGTGTGCTCTAGGTGTAATTTAAGTTGTTTTTAATGACCAAATTTCTTCAAAAGCTTTTAAAGAAAAATATGTATGTCTTCTGCTGTGTCATTTGATAAGAATGTTGGCAGCAGATGAAAAATGACTTTAAAAATTAAGACCTTCCCGTATTAATATTTTTTTATATGTGGATAGTACATTTGTTATAACTGATATACACATAGTGAAACATAGCTACTAAACATGGTAAATAGTTTACATTGTGAATAACATTTTAGACCATACACTTTTATAAATTTTGATGATATTTCACATGGCCTGTGTTCATCATTGTAAGATCATGTTGGGAGCAGATGTGGCTCAAATTGTTGGGTGTCCATCTCCTAGATGGAAGGACCTGGATTTGATCCCCAGGACCTCCTGGTAAAAAAAAAAATCATGTTGATCACTTCCATTGCCCACTAAATACCCCCTCTTTGATCTATTCTATTCCTCCCTCTCCCTCCCCTTGGGACTTATGGAAAACCCCTGGCTTCACTCCTTGGATGACAAGATTCATAGATACATGTAACAACACTGAGGTCTAGACACACTGATCTGTCATCCCCTATTAAGAACCACCCATGCTCTCGAGAGACTCTCACCTCTCTATTTGTGAACAAATCGGTCCTCTCAAGTATGGGAGTCCAACTTCTCCCTGCTCATTATGTGGGTCTCCACACACTAATTTAAAACATTATGACAAAATGATCACTCACTGGGACAGGGAAAGGTCATTGGTGTAGGGTGTCAATGATGGGGGATACATGGGAGGAAGTTCACCTGGGCATACATGTATATTATATAAATATGTTCAAATGTTCATGGGGCATTGTCACAGTGAGTGGAGACTCACACAATAACTGAGAGAATATTGAATTCCCATCCTGGAGAGCTCTGCTACATTCTAATGGAGCAGCAACAGTCCCCTAAGTGTAGGGGCAATGACTGGCAAAGAAGGATGATCAACTGATGGGCCCTTGATATTGATGACCATGCTTATGAGCCTTTGATCTTGAAATTGAAACTTAGCCTATTGATGTGGGGTGCCTAACAGTTGCCTCCTGAATGCCTGCTTGTTGCTCAAATGTGGCTTCTCTCAATGCCAAACTCAGCAGATTAATGTATTACCTTTCCACCAGTGTGGGACATGACTCCTGGGGATGAGCCTCCCTGGCACTGAGGGATTACTACCAAGTACCCACTAGCAAAGCAAATGGAAAAAGACTCCAAATAAAAGGGGGGAAAGGTAAGGACAAATGAATTTATATGGTGAAGAGGCTTCAAAGTGAGTTGGGAGGTCATCCCAGGTAACGCTTATGCACACCTCAGCAGGATCTCATTGACTGCCAAAGTTGATACTTTCCCAAATAGTGGGGTTCCTGAGTGCTCTGGAGACACCCAAGTCCTATGGTCAGGGCTGATAGTTCCAGAGTTTGGTGCCTTGTGATTAGGCCCTACTTTAGAGTTTGTGCTCCTGAGGGTGACAGAGTTGGACTCAATTATGTCTTCCCTACACATAAATTATCTGTCTCTTCTATTTGAACCTATACTTGCTGCTGGAGTTTGTGGATATACGTCCAAAAGACATGAGACTTTGGGCTGTTTATGTGCCAACTGGGCCTGGAACCTCAGCAGAGTTGCAACACCTAGTCCACAGCTCATTGGACCCACCCAGGAAAACTAACAAGGAGATAATGATGGATGACAGACACCCCAAGGAACAGACAATCTGCAACTGCAAGCAAAATAGTCCTATCCAACTTCCCCATGGGATATAAGCCTTCTCTCAATTTGAGGTGGAGTGGACATCACCATCCCAGAATCCTCAGGATTGGGGAAAGAACTATGGACCAGAGTGGACTTACTGGTATTCTACTATAGATATATTGTGATTCTAGCAATGGAAGAAATTACAACATTGATGTGAAGCCAGTGGGCACTGGAGGCTCTGGCAGCAGGGAGAGGGAAAAACAGTTGTAATAGGGGGGCTTTTTGGGGACTTGGGAATTGTCCTGAATGAGAGTGCAGTGACAGATATAGGCCATTATATATCATCACATAACATGCAGAACTGGGCGTGAGAGAGTGTAGACTGCAATGTGAACTATGGTCCATGCTTAATGGCAAAGCCCCAAGATGCAGTTATCAATTGCAATGAATGTTCCACACTAATGAAGTATGTTTATGTGGGAGGGTGTGGGAGGTGTGGGGAGTGGGGTATATGGGAATCCCTATATTTTGTGTGTGTAAAATTTATGTAATCTTAGCATGTTTTAAAAAAGAAAAAAATATATTATTTAAAAAAATTAAGACCAACTTATTTCCTATTCCACAAAGATCCACAAAGATGGGGGAAAATTAGTGATGGAAATGATTTCTCATTTAATGATAGAAAATAGCCCTTTATAAAAATGCAAGACTCTCAGTGGCTATAGCTGTTTGGCAATTTGAGGTAAATATGAATTCCAAAAATATAATTGGAACATGCTTGTAAACTGGTCTGTTAATCTGGGCATAATCAAGTTATGATTAGGTCATTGACTGGGTCACCTCAGGAGGGAGCTGAGCCCCACCCCTTGGTGGGTGTGGGAATCAAATATAAAAGGCAAAGCAAAGGACAGAGGGAGCAGTTTTTGAGAAGCAGTTTTGATGTTGGAGCTTTGATATTGGAGAGAAGGCCCCAGGAGAAGAGAAGTGAGCCGTTCAACTGATAGTCTACAGCTGACCTTGTGGAGGAATTAGAGGAGCTAAGCCCAGAGAGAAACACAGCCCCTGGAAGAGAGGAACCCAAGAAGCCTGAAGCCTGGCAAACATCGGCAGCTGTCTTGCTTCAACACATGGCAATGGACTTTGGTGAGAGAAGAAACTTAATACTTTATGGCCTAGTGTCTGTGGACTTCTACCGCAAATAAAAATCCTTTATAAAGACCAACCCATTTTTGGTATTTCACATTAGCACTCCTTTGGCTGACTAATACAGTGGCTATCACTATAATATTTTCTATTTCCAAATAAGCCACTCTGCTGAGCTCTGAGTCCTGGTTGTGCTGGCTTTCATCTTGACTTTCGTTTAAAGAATGGAAGGCTGAAAATTAAGGCAGCTGAGTCTGTAAGTAAAGATGAAACAATGCTTTAGTTCTGTACTCTTTATTCCACCTAAATAAAACAGAGTAATGACAAAATAAAAGCAAACACAAATATTGTGAGTTGCTCCTTCCATGATGGATGTGGGCCTATGTAATCCACCTGCCACCAGGTGATAGGCTGAGCACCTCAGGGAATGGTGACAGATTGGAGACTGAAAGTTGTTTTTTGCTTCTGCCACATTGGGCACTCAGCAGTGACTACTATAGCCAGGGCAGCCTTGGTGAGTAAAAGTCCATATTTCAGAGTCAATGTATAACCTCTAACCCTACTACGATGGCAATTTTCTTCATGAGCCCTTTTGGCAATGAAAGGATTGGTTGGGGAAAGAGTCTGAGTGCTATACACAGAATGGGTTTTCCTGTCCACTTGATTATTAAAATCTTCCTTTGCTGGAGTCAACCACTGATGAGGATTCACAGGTTGAAAAATGTCATCATGTATTCTATCCATTCAGAAAGCACTATCCACATATCTCTCCCTCAGGGGTCTTTGTCATAGATTTTCCCATCATGTTCTTTACACTTTTCTGACCATCCACTAAAACCATTTGTCATACCACAATAATAGATACACAAACATACTTCTAGCCATTTCTTCTTCCTAGTGAAATGAACAATGATGGGCTTAGCTTGCAGCTCTGCCCATTGGATGATTTCACTTGACTTCTGTCCTTCAGGGACATTCCAGAAAGGGGCTGTAGTGCTGCAACTATCCACCTGTGGTCATACCTGCATGTATTGTACACAACTGTCTGTAACCCAGTGTTTTGCTAAAGAAAGTGCAGAGACTCAAGATATGAATAAAACTAGCAATTTATTTGATAATTAATATATAGATGATCCAATATTAATAAGTAATCAAATGACCACAGTTATTGATTATTCACAATATAACACAATAAACCAATTAGATAGCACAGAGGGATAGAGGGAGAGAGAGCATATTTACAATCACTCACCAAACTGAGGGAAAACTCAACATCTGTTGTTTCTTGAGGCTAGGAAGCCTCATTCAACAGTCGGACAGAGTCCCCAATCAGAATCATGGTCCCAGGCAGAGCATCCTTTCCTGGGTGAGACTTCGATCAGCAATCTAGGGGCTGCCCCTTTTAAGGGGTTATAAAACTTCAGATCTCCTGCCAATTTTGCAACTTGTGAGTGATTAAAGCATTCTGATACAACAGTGCCTGTACATGGGGAAGTGGCCAGCTCCCCCAAGGAGACACATGAAGTCTGTGAAAGGTCCTGTTCTAAAGGGTATTGCTATTCATGGAATGCTAAGCAGGACATATAATTAATGTATAGCTAAGATAAGGATCCAGCAAAGACAGAGTTATGTGCTTAGGGAAAATGTACTCAAGGACATTCTCCTTGCACAGACTAAGATAAGGTTACATTCCTGAGGCAGAAGAGATCTCTAAGCACATCCACTTCAATTTATGCTCTTACATGCTCAAAGCAGTGACATCATACTTTTAATTTATTGTTCACAATCCTTTCCCCAAGGTAATTATAATATACATATATCAACCAGCCAAACTTTCTCTTCCTCAATGAAATGATCATAGGGAACTCATCAAAAAGCCATAAGTGAGAGCTGGGAGACAGTAGTTATGTGGAAGGACGGGGTGGCATGGGCATTTTGGCCACTTCTTCATATAATGTACTTGTGCCTGCAGGGCCTGCATAAGTCCAATCTCATATATATAAATTTCCACTTGATGTGATGGAGAGCTGGTATGCATGTCTAACTGTTTGGTCTAACCAGACAACACACTTCATAATTGGCAACTGAGGTCTCATGGTAACTTTGTTGTCCATGATTAAGTGTTTGTATCTACTAAGCCCCAGTTGTAGGCATAAAGCTATTTCTCAGAAAGGGATTTCCTATGAAGATGGCAGGGCTTTGTTGCAAAATCCAAAGTGTCTTCCCTGTAATTCACCTATAGGTGCCTGCCAAAGGCCTCAAACTGCATCTCTATTTGTCAATGATACTCCAAACAACATTGGATTTTCTGGATCATAGGGTGCAAGTGGCAGAACAGTTTTATGGAAACTTAGAACTACTGCAGAGATTCTTCTTGTTTTGGTCCCGAATCAAAGGAAGCAGATTTTTATGTCACTTAGTAATTGGGTCTGAACTGTATACCCAAATAGGGACTTTGTTGCCTCCAAACTCCAGAGAAACACCTGAAGTCATGACACTTTTTTGGTTGTAAGAGCATCAAGATACAATTGCTTATCCTTTTCTCTAGAAGGGATATCTCAACACACCCACACTCCAGGTTGTCTGGAAACTTCACTAAGGCCTGTGGCAAAAAGCTCCTGAATTTTATTTATTTTTTTCATTTCTTTTCATTTCATTTTTCATTTCATTTCACACTTCATTTCACTTCACACTTCATTTCATTTCACTTCATTTCATTTCATTTCATTTCAATTTCATTTCATTTTCTCCACTCCACTCCACTCATTTTACTTTATTTTATTCCTTTCATCAGAGAAGTTGTGAGTTTACAAAAAAATCATGTGTGCCATACAGGATTCCCATATAGCACTCCACCAGTAACACTTGCATTGTTGTGGAATATTTGTTACAAATAATAAAAGAGTATCTTCAAAATATTACTGCTAACTGTAGCCCATATCTTATATTTGGTGTATTTTTCCCACAAACCATCCTATTATTAACACCTTGTGCTGCATATTTGCTATAATTTATGAGAGAATGTTCTCATATTTGTACTTTTAACCACATTGCCTCATTCACCACAGGGTTCACTGAGTTAAATGGTCCTTTATCTTGTACAATATATCCAAAGAGTACACTCTGTGACTCTTGGTTTCATCATAGAGTGGTACTGTCATTATCTCATTCAATTTTAGAACATTTTCATTACTCCAAAAGGAAACAGTCCATAGTCTCTTAAAAACCCCATTGTTGACCCTTAGCATCGATATAGTAACTTATTTACCATTGCTGCAAAAATGTTACAATATTACTCTAAACTACAGTCCATAAGTTATATTAGTTGTCTTTTTCCTATGTATCACCACATTCTTCCAAGTTGTATTGAAGAACATTAATGTATTTATACTATTAAGTGCAATCTTCATCCACCACTGAGTTCATTATGTTATATAGTCCTTAGATTATTTTCTAGATTTCTTTCAATTGAAATATTACATCCACAGACTATCCCTTTCAGTCACAATCGCAGTTATAAATCAGTAGTGTTGTACTCACTATAATGCGTTACCATCAAATTTACTTAAATCCAAACTTTTAAAATAAAACTGATTAAAATTCTACAAACATTAAGCATCAGCTCCTCCTTTTCAATCAATGTTCTATCTCCTACTAACCAATGCTTTATAGTTTAACTCCATGAGTTTATTCATCATATTTAATTCAAATTAGTGAGACCATGCTTTTGTCCTTTTGTGTCTAGTTTATTTCACTCAAAATAATGTCCTCAAGCTTCATCCATGTTGTCATATGCATCCCAACTTCATTTCTTCTTACAGCTGATTAGTATTCCATAGTGTGTGTATACCACCTTTTATTTATCCATTAATTGGTACATGGACACTTGGGTTATTTAGATCTTTAAGCAATTGTGAACAATACCATTATGAACATCAGTGTGAAAAGGCCTGCTTACATCCTTTCTTTCAGTACTTCTGAATATATTCCCTGTAGTGAGATTGCCAGAAAGTATGGTAGTTCAATACTTAGCTTGCTGAGGAATCACCAAACTCTCTTCCACAGAGACCACACCATTCTACCTTCCCATTAACAGTGAGTTTTCCTTTCTTCACATCCTCTCCAGCACTTTAGTTTTCTGTTCTTTCCTTTTAATAATGGCCATTCTTAAAGGTGTGAAATGATATCTTATTTTAGCTTGGATCTACATTTCCCTAATAGAGATGTTCAACATCATTTCATGTACTTTTTAGCCATTTATAGTTCCTCTTTGGAAAAATGTCCTTTCAAGTCTTTTGCCCATTTTTTATTTTTATTAGAGAAGTTGAGAGTTTAGAAAACAACCATGCAAAATGTGCAGAACTCTCATTTATCAGGTCACAAACAACACCTTGCATTTCGCTGGAATATTTGTTATAAATTATTAATGAACAACATTAAAATAGTATTACTAACTATTGTCCAAAGCTTACATGTGGTGTATTTTCCTCATGCCACCTTATTATTATCATTAGTATTACACAGTTTTCATACTTCATGAGAAAATACTTTTCTATTTGTACTGTCAAACACAGTCCATTATTTACCACATGGTGCTACATAGTCCCTTGACTTGTACACTCCAGCCAAAGAGGACATTCTGTGGCTCTCAGTTTCATTTCAAACTTGTGCTGTCATCCTCTCAGTCAATTTAGGGACATTTTCTTTCTCCAATGGAAAAATTTCCAATCCTCCCATTATTGACCCTTAGCATTGATATAGTACCTTTTTGCCATGGATGAAAGAATCTTACAATATTGCTATTATATATAGTCCACAAGTTGCATTAATTGTATTTTCCCATGTATCATGATATTTGTAACACCTTTTAATATTGTCATATATTGTTTTACTTCATAGAAGAACATTCTTGTATTTGTATTATAATCCACAATCCTTATCCACCACTGATTCAGCAAGCTATATTGTCCATAGATTATTCTCTATCTTTCTTTCAGTTGACAATTACACCACTAGACTGCCACTTTCTGCCACAATCATAATTATAGATCAGGCAATGATGGTTATACTTCCTGTAATGTGTTGCCAAAAACTCTATCCATTTCCACACATTTAAAATCAACTTTATTAAAAAATCTACATACATTAAGCAGCAGTACCTCTGCTGCGGTTTAGCCGAGGCACGAGGGAGCAGGCTGAAGGTGGTTAAGGGAGTCAGCGAGAATGATGAGTTGCACACCAAGTCAAGTGAGAATCAACGACTGACTTTATTGCAAGATAAGCACAGTTTTTATATTCTATTTTTTGGCAAGCGTAAGCATTCTTTTTGAAGTTATGCAAGGTTGTAGATGCAATATTGACTTGAGATAAGCTCTTTCAGTTCCATGGCGACAGGATGTTAACTTTTTAGGAACAGTAACTTACGGCTTAGTAGTTCTTGCTCTGATGTCAAGATTAGATATGCTAAACATGTGGTTAAACTTTATGATAGGCTTGTGGTTAAACTTTATTGTCTTTATTTAAAAGGTTATCAGGATCCTAAACTATCTTCTAGACAGTAGTTTCCTGCTTGTAGTTTACTTTTTAAAATTTTTACAAAGATCTAAAGAAATTCATTTTCTATATAAGCTTAAATTAACCAGGATTATTTGTAAGATATGGCATCACACCAAAATCATATGTACAGTTAAATTTGCAAGACTATTGTTTTTCTTAACTGTGTACACAATAATCCTAAACTAGTTACGATAGTAGTTAAATCATAATTTACAATAAACAGGCCGTTGTTTTCATATGCAGGTAGACAATTAAAAAGGAAAGGCATCATTGTAAAACATTATGATTAACCTGCTGGGAGAAATAGAGGCCTCGATGATATTTGGGGGGACTGTGCCTGTCTTAGGTCAGGACCGTGCTTAAATGGCTGCTGGATCTTACCCATCATTGGAAACCATGGCAGCAATTGGCCAGCCCCCTGTCTTAGGTTGACCCAGCGGCTTTGCTGCAGGAGAGAGAGAAGGGGGGTCCAGTTGCCCGTTATTGACTAACCAGTCCAGCACCCGATGAGGCATATTTTTTAAGGAGCTCAAAAAATGGCCTTTGTAAGAGTATAAACAGGGTGAAAAGAGGCTCCAAGTCCTGAAGTGCTTAGTCCTCCCCCACAAGTCGGGTATCCTTGATCCCTTCTTGACCAGCCACGGACCTTGTCACATTTTTGGTCTTGACAAGAGCTAAGCACCTCCGTTGATGGCCGCCACATCTCCCCCTTTTTTATTTTTTAAAATGAAGCTGAACAGTTGAGTTTTTAAATTTTTAATAGAAGACAGAATTATCTTGAAGAGGACTGGAAGAACAACAATTAAGACAATAATTATTAAAAATATAATAATAGAATGAGAAAGACCTGTCCACCACACAGTGGGGTTAATAGAATGGAATATGTTTGTCCATAATCCTTTAGCCAATTCTCCAGTGGGTATTAATTTAGCTTGGCTAATATCTCTAATTTGTTCTTGTAAGTTTTTTAGATTGGAAGCCAATTCAGTATTATGCCATATCCCTTGTAAATTATTTTTTATTTTGTTCCATGTTTCAGAAGTGTCATTATATGGCAAAGGAGTTACACAAATATATCTATAATTAGAGTGACATCTAGTGGACAATCTAGTTTTTATATTAGTAATTTCATTTCTTAGGAAAACTACATTTTTTTCTAGAGCATTTAATCTAACTTCTATTTTTCTGTCAATCTGACTCTGTAATGCCAAAGCTAAGGATACATTATGAGTTAGAGCATTTTCATGATGAGCAGTTTGAATATTAGAAACTAAAGCAGTTGTTGATACAGCCAATGAAGTAATAATAGAAATTAATGCAGATATTCCTAAAATGAGAGCAGCAACAAAACGTCGATGTTGAGACAGTTCTTTTAATTGTTGGATAACATATACACCAGGATTATCAAACCAAGCTTCTGATATATTAACAGGTAAAAGTATATGAGAGGGTTGATGAACTATAACAAAAATAGTATAATTTTTTGGCAATCGAGAATTAATACAATTAGTAATTAAACATCCATAACAAGTAATTTTATAAGCATTATTAACAGAAGTTATTACTAAACTATTAATATTTCCTAATAGTATAGCATATGGGGAGTTTACACAAGCTCTTATGCCATATGGGATAGGCGTCCCTATAGGTCTTTGCAAAATAACAGGGGTAGTAGCTGCCAACAATCTAAATAAAGAAAAATATAAATGAGAATGATTCGTAGATAAACTAAGGTAGATAGTTGTTACAAATCTATTTGAATTTCATCTATGTATTGGCTTAGCATCATATGCATTGACAGTAGGAGAATAATTCTGAGGTTCCGATGCTAACTTATTATGATAATTACGGTTAGGAGAAGAGACAGAGAAATTATACATTTTAAGAGGAGACAAATAAGGATGATGGAATAAAGCAGCATGATGAAATCCACATTCCAGCCAAGTAGGGAACCTTTTAGTCTTATTTATGTCCTTCCAGTACAAATCATTGTCTTCAATAGGAAACTTGGTTATATAATCTTCAGTTAGTTGAGTAAAAAGAGATCCTTTAGAAATATTCTTATAAGTATTATTAAAGTTAGAATAACCTAAAGATGTTAAAGATAAAACCCATAGCACTCACATTTTAGAAACTCGATTCCAAGGTGAGTTAGTTACAAAGGTTTTATAAGAAATAGGCACACATCCAGGAGGAGGATGGCCATTAGTAACAAAACAAAGAGGTGCAGCATCAGAAAAGCCTGTAAAATTATGCTGTTCACTAGTTCTATGAGGAATATTATAGTCAGGTAGACCCCCCAGCAAATTAGTATTATTAGTAAAGACTTTAGGAAAGTTATATCCCTAAGAAGACACATGAAAAATAGGAGGATTAGGAATGTAAGCCCAATAAGATTGTTGAGAGTTAACATAAGATACTTGAAGTGAGAGCAACGCTACCATGGCCAGAAAAAGAGTCGTAGGAGAAGGGGGTTCACCGCTAATATCCACCACTGCTTGGGCGTCGGATACCAGACGCTTTATCTGTCCCCAAGTGGGGAGAGCAGCTTTTCGAGTAGAGGCCCCCTGAGTGATGGGACGTGAACCCGCTAAGCGGAGGTTCTCTAAGGGTGGAAGTATTGTGTTTTCAAAGTCATCTTCCATCGGGGGTGATTCATCCGTGGTCGTCTTCCGTATGGGTGGGAGGCACGCTTTCATCCTTCTTTTGTTGAGGAGGCACCGTGGGCCGAATGTACCGGTCGGGAATCCAGACTGGCATTTCGGCATCCTGTGGAAACACACAAGCATATCTTCTCCCTGATGTTAATAAAACATCAGGTCCTTTTCACTTTCCAGTTAATATATCTTTCCATTTTACATATACCTGAGCAGGCACCTTTTGAGGTTCCCAATGTCTTTCCATAGCACTGGTTTCCTTATCATTTAGATTTATATAGTTTAGGACAAACAAGGCATGGGATAAAATATGATGAGGAGTATAATATTTTTTTGTACTGGTAATCTTTTTTATTTGATTTTTTAAGTTTTGATGATTCCTCTCAATGATGGCTTGCCCTTGTGGATTATATGGAATTCCAGTGGTATGATAAATATTATAACTAAGACACAGTTGTTGAAATCCCTTAGAAGTGTAAGCAGGGGCATTATCTGTTTTTAGCCTTAGAGGCAGCCCCATATAAGCAAAAGACTGAATCATATGTTGGACCACATCCTTTAAAGCTTCTCCTGGACGGGTAGAAGCAAAAGTTAAATGGGAGTAAGTATCTACTGTAACATGAACATAACACATTTTTCCAAAGGAAGGTATATGAGTTACATCCATTTGCCACAAAACATTGGGTTT
>JAQZBX010020512.1:0-32947 GCA_029593785.1 Cabassous unicinctus
TATACACATATATAAAAAGTTCTTAGATTACCTAATTATTACTCAGAAATTACAAGAATTCCCATGTTCCCCACCTCCAACACCTCCCACAACATCCCACACCAACATCCTTCATCAGTGTGGGGCATCACCCACAATGGATATACACATCCTGGGGCTTTGCCACCAAGCATAGAATGCATAACTCATTCTATGATGCCAAAATTACCCTAATACCAAAGCCAAACACAAATACCACAAGAAAGGCAAATTGCCGACCAATTTCTCTAATGAGCCTAGATGCTAAAATTCTCAACAAAATACTTGCTAATGGCATTCAACAACATATCAAAATAATTATACACAATAACCTGGGTATGCAAAGATGGTTCAACTTGAGAAAAGTAATCAATGTAATACACCACATAAACAGATTGAAAGAAAAATGTCATATGATCATCTCTAAAGATACAGAAAAGGCATTTGACAAAATACAGCACACTTTCCTGATAAAACATGGCAAAAGTTAGGAGTAGAAGGAAACTTTCTGAACATGATAAAGTGTATATATGAAAAACCCAATGCTAACATCAGCTTCAATGGTGAAAACCTAACAGCCTTCCCTCTGAGATCAGGAACAAGAGAAGGATGCCCACTATCATTGCACCTATTTAACATTGTCTTAGAAGTACTTGCTTGAGCATGGAGGCAAGAAAAAAAAAAACATGTGCTGTGGGCGTGTGGAGTGAGAAGCTTGGGACATCTATTTGGGCGGATCGACGGCGTGGACTGAACCATAGAGATTAGTGAGTTTTCAGCCTGCCTGTGGATGAACAGGCAGAAGAAAGAATTAGTGATGTGGAAGACAATACATCTGAAATCAAACAGATAGTAGAAAAAATAGACAAAAAGATAGAAAAAATCCAACAGGGACTCAGGGAATTAACGGAGAACAAAATATGCTCAAACATACACATTATGGGCATCCCAGAAGGAGAAGAGAAGGGAAAGGGAACAGAAGGAGGGTTAAAGGAAATAATGGCTGAAAACTTCCCAACCCTATTGAGAGAGATGGATGTGCAGATCCAGGAAGCAAAGTGCACCCTAAACAGCATAAATCCCAACAGGCCAACTCCAAGACAAACACTTGTCAAAATGTGCAATGCTCAAGACAAAGAGAAAATACTCAAGGCAGCAAGAGAAAAGAAAACCATCACATACACGGGAAGCACAATAAGATTAAGTGCTGATTTCTCAGCTGAAACCATGGAGGCAAGAAGACAGTGGTATGACATAGTCAAAATACTAAAAGAAAAAAAGTTCCAGCCATGAACTCTCTACCCAGCAAAACTGGCATTCAAAAATGATGGAGAGGTAAAGACCTTATGTTGAGTGAAGCAAGCCAGGCATTGAAGGATGAACAGTTTTTGACCTCATTGATTTGAATTGAGGAAAGTTAACAGTTTCTGAGAACCACTGACTGAAAGGTAGTCTAACAAGGGAGAGAGAGAGAAGGGTAGGTTGTGAGTCATCACCCATATGGGCATTATCTATGGTAAATTGAAAGAGTATAATTACATATTGAAGGATAGTACAGGTGGGTAGAGATTTTACTGGGTTCCGTGGTGCAAGATTAACAGGTGGGTAGATTAGGAAGGGCAGGTTAGAATACCCAGGGCATGTAACTATGAATCTTGTCATCCCATGAGCCAAGAAAGGGAAGAGTTATATGCCCCAGGGGGTGGGGAGGAAGGAAAAGAAAAGATCAAATGGGGTATGTAGTGGTCATGGGAAATATTCTTCATTACCTTACATTAATGGACACAGGACATGGTAAATATCATGAAAAATTATTAAACAGGGCAGTCTAAATTGTAACCTATTCTGTAAACCATTGACAATTTTTAGTTGCTATATTTTACTATCTCTATAACAGTTATAACAATGTTAACGTCCAAAAAAATAAATAAATAAAGGTTTTAATATGGGTTGGGGAAGGGGGAGGGAAGTTGGGTATGTGGGAGTCTCTAGTATTCTGTGTGTGACTTTACTGTGACCTAAAACTTCTTTGAAAATTAAATTGAAAATTGGGAGACACTGGGGAATGAGAGGCGAAAGGTGTCACGATACATTGGACATCCGATAATACAGTGATAAAAGGAAAAAAAGAATAATTTCTTTTAAAAAAGGATTTTTTCCCCATTTTTTTTGAATGTCCCAATCCGCTAATTATATTTTATTTCTGGTTTAGTTTCTTTTTTTTTCTTCTGAGTTTCCTTGTACTTTTCTCTTGCATTTAAGGGTTACAAGGGGTGCTGCAGTGGATCATTGGTGGGGGATGTCTGGGATTGGGGATTCATGAGAGTAAGTCCATCTGAATATACATGAAAGATATATAAAATTGTTCAAAGATCAAGGGATGGGGCATGGTCACACTGGGTAGACAATTACTCAATAAATGAGGGAATCTGAATTCCCAGCCTGGAGAGCTCTGCTACATTCCCCCAGGGAGCAGCAACAGTCCCCTGAGTGCATAGGCAGTGTCTGGCAAAAGACGATGGCCCACTGATGGGTTCTTGTTATTGAGGACGAGCCTTATGAGTATTTGCTCTTCTAATTGAAACTTAGCCTACTGTTATGGGGTGCCTAAGGGTTACCAGCTGATAGCCTCCTTGTTGCTCAAATGTGGCCTCTCTCTAAGCCAAACTCAGCATATGAATGCATTGCCTTCCCCCCAATGTGAGACATGACTCCCGGGGATGAGCCTCCCTGGCAACGAGGGATTAATACCAAGTGCCAACTGGCAACATGATTGAAAAAAGATCTTGAATAAAGGGGGAAAAGGTAAAGAGAAATGAGTTTACGTGGCTAAGATACTTCAAAGAGAGTTGGGAAGTCATCCCAGAGGTAATGCTTATGCACACCTCAGTGGGATCTCATAGAACACCAAAGTGGATATCACCCCACACCGAGGGACCCCAGAGGGCTCTGGAGACACGCAGGTCCTATATAAGTGGGGATAGCCCCAGAGATTGATGCCTAATTAGTGGGCTCTCCTTTGGTATCTGTGCTCCTGAGAGTGACAGAGTTGGACTCAAATAAGCCTCCCTGCAAATGGTCCATGAGTCCATTCTATTTAAACCTATATGTGATACTGGAGTTGTTAGGTGTACTTCCAGAGACTGAAGCCTCTGGCCTACCTATGTGCCAGCTGTGCCTGGAATCTCGGTGGAGCTGCAATGGACTACAGCTCAATGGACTCACCCAAGTGGCCTGGCGAGCAGATGATGATGGGCAATGGCCATCCTAGGAAATGGAGAGGGCCTGCAGCTGCAGGCAAGATAATCCCATCCACTGTATCCATGGAATATAAGCCCTCTCTCACTTGGAGGTGGAGTGGACATCACCATCCCAGTCCCCTCAGGATTGGAGGAGGAGCTTTGGACTAGAGTAGACTGGGTGGTGTTCTGTTGTAGACACATTGTGATTCAAGCAGTGGAAGACATTGTAACAGTGAGGTGGAGCTGGTGGCCACTGGATATTTTTGGGGCAGGGAGAGGAGGGGCAGTTGAAATACAGGGTCTTTTTTGGGACATTGGGGGTTGTCTTGAGTGGCGTGGCAGTGACGGATGTAGGCCATTTTCCATCAGAATATACCATACAGAACTGTGTTTGGAGATTGTGGTCTATGATGTGAACTGTGGTCTATGCTCGGTGGCAAGGCCCCAGGATGTGTATATCCATTGCGGGTGTTTTGCCACATGGATGAGGAATGGTGGTGTGGCATGTTGTTGGAGGTGTCGGAGGTGAGGAACATGGGAATCTTTGTAAATTTTGAGTAATATTTAGGTAATCTAAGCACCTTTAAAAGTATATATGAATATATATATATAACAAATAACATTTATGTAAACAATGCACATATATGCATATGTATGTGTATATCATTTTCAAATATTGGTATGTATTGTGAAAAATTTGATTTTTACCCACAATAAAAAAATATTTTAAAAAAAACAAAACAAAGCAACAACTACAACAACAAAAAACCTGCATGGTATGGGCACAAGGATAGACATATTGACCAATGTAGCCAAATTGAAAATTCTGACATAAATCCTCACATATACAGTCATCTGATATTTGAAAAGGCCACCAAGCTCACTCAGTTGGGAGAAAATGTCCTCTTCAACAAGTTGTGGGGGACAATTGGATATCCATATCCAAAAGAATGAGAGAGGAACACCATCTCACCCCTTACATGAAAATCAACTCAAGAGGGATCAAAGATCTAAATATAACAGCCAAGACCATAAATACCTTGGAAGATAATGAAGGGAAGCATCTACAGGACCTTGTAATAAAAAATGGTTTCATGAACTTCACACCCAAAGCACAAGCAGCAAAGGAAAAAAATAGATAAATGGGATCTCCTCAAAATTAAAAACTTTTGCACCTCAAAGAACGTTATCAAGAAAGTAAAAAAGCAGCCTACCTAATGAGAGAAAATATTTGGCAACAATATATCTGATAGGAGCCTAATAGCCTGTATATATAAAGAAATCCTATAAAAAGACAAAAAAACAATTTAAAAAATGGGCAAGTGGCATGAAAATCCGCTTCTCTAAGGAAGAAATACTAATGGCTAAAAAGCACATGAAAAAATTCTTGACATCCTTAGCTATCAGGGAAATACAAATCAAAACTGCAATGAGATATCATCTTACACTCATTAGAATGGTGGCTGTAAAAAAAACAGCAAACATTAAGTGTTATAGAGGATGTGAAGGAATGGGAACCCTCATCCACTGCTGGTGGGATTGTGAAATGGTCCATCCACTGTACAGGACAGTTTGGCGGTTCCTCAGAAAGCTAAATATAGGCCTTCTGTATGATCCAGTGATTTCTCTGCTGGGTATATACTCAGAAGAATTGAAAGCAAGGACATGAGAACAGATATATGCACACCAATGTTCATGGAGGCATTCTTCACTATTGCCAGAATTTGGAATCAACCCAGGTGTCCATCAACAAATGAATGGATAAAGAAAATGTGATACATACATACAATGGAATATTACTCAGCTGTAAGAAGGAATAAAGTGCCAACACACAGGATAACATGGATGAATCTTGAATAACTTTTGTTGAGTCAAGCAAGCCAGACATTGAAGGATGAACAGTACATGACCTCAATGATATGAATTAAGAAAATTGAGCAGACTTTGAGAACTTGTATGAAAGATACATTTACAAGAAACAGAAAGAGAAGAGAAAGCTGTGAGCCATCACCCATACTGACCTAATCTACGGTAAAGTGATAGAGTGTAGTTGTGTATCGAAGGAATAGGAAAGGTGGGCAGTGATATTATTGGGTTTGGTGGTGCAGGGTTGGCAGGTGTGTAAATTGGGAAAGATGGGTTACAATATCCAGGATACTGGGGGGAGAGATGGGACAGGGACCAAGTGAACACTTGGGATTTGTGGGTATGTGGCTGAAAGTACAGAGGTGTGAATGCTCTTATGTCAATATGACAAGGAAGTGTCACTGTTTTAGGGTGCTGATTTGGGGGGCATTTTTGATGGGGCGTATCTGGAGCCAGCTTCTATGGAGTGTTTGAGTGTTCATCCTCTCATAATGTGTTGTATCAATTGGTGGAGACCCACACAACTACACAATGAGTGGGAAAGAGATGGAATGCCATCTTTGGGAGGACCGTTTTGCTCAGAAATAGAGAAGTGGGCATCTCTCAAGGGCAAGGGCAGTTCCTAATAGGGGAAGACAAACTGGTGTGTCAAGACCTCTTGTTGCATGCAAATATGAATCTTGTCATCCAATGAGTTAAGCCGCTGGGCTGCCATGGGCCCTGGGGATATGGGGAGGGAAGAAAAGAATAGATCAAACAGGGGGTTTTTAGTTGTCAGTGGAAATGTTTTTCATTACCTTACAGTGATGGACACAGGACATGGTAAATACCATCAAGATTTATAAAAGTGTATGGTCTAAAATGTAAACCATACTGTAAACAATTGACAATTTTTAGTAGCTTTGTTTCACTATCTGTATATCAATTATAACGTTGCTACCATCCACATACAAAAAGGTTTTAATATGGGGAGAGGAAAGGGGAACGATGTTGGGTATATGAGAGTCTCTTGTATTCTTTGTGTGACTTTGCTGTGACCTAAAACTTCTTTGAAAATTAAATGAAAAATAGTGAGAAACAGGGGAGTGAGAAGGGGAAGGTGCCACGGTACAGACTGGAAACCAGATATTGCAGTGATTAAAGGCAAAATGTCAAAAAAAAAATTTTATGTTTTTAAAATTTTTTCTCCCATTTTTTGAATCACCCAATCCTTTAATTTAATTTTGGTTTTAGTTTTTTTTTAAGTTTCCATGTATATATGTCTTACATTTAAACTTATCATTATTATTTCATTTTCCTATTAATTGTATTTGGATATTGTATTCGCTTCATCTTTAAAGAATCTTTGGATCACAGAAGGGTTACAACTGGGGTGGGAGAGGGATAGGGAATGAATGGGAAGAAGTTCACTTGAACATACATAAAAGGTATATAAAATTGTTCAAATGATCACGGGGCTTGGTCACAGTGGGTGGAGAATCACTCAATAGATGAGAGAATACTGAATTCCCATTCTGGAGTACACTTGTCACATTCTCCAAGGGAGCAGCAAAAGTCCCCCAAGTGCAGGGGCGGTGTCTGGCAAAGGAGGATGACCCATTGCTGGGCTCTTGTTATTGATGACTAGCTTTACGAGTCTTTGCTCTTGAAATTGAAACTTAGCCTATTTTTATGGGGTGCTTAAGGGTTGCTTCCTGAGAGTCTCGTTGTTCAAATGTGGCCTCTCTCTAAGCCAAACTCAGCCTATGAATGCATTACTGTCCTCCCAGTGTGGGACATGACTCCCGGGGATGAGCTTTCCTGGTAATGAGGGATTACTACCAAGTGCCAACTGGTGATATGACTGGAAAAAGACCTAGAATAAAATGGGGAAAAGGTAAAGACAAATGAGTTCATATGGCTAAGAGACTTCAAAGTGAGTCAGGAGGTCATCCCAGAGATAATGCTTATGCACATCTCAGTAGGTCCTCATAGATTTCCTGTGTGGATATCACCCAAAATCAAGGGTCTCCTGAGGGCTCTGGAGACACCTAGGTCCTATATGAGGGTGGATAACCCCAGAGTTTGGTGCCTTAACAGTGGCCCCTACTTTGGAATCTGTGCTCCTGATAGTGACAGAGTTGGACTCAAATATATCTTCCCTGCACATGGTCCATCTGTCCCTTCTATTCAAACCTTTATGTGGTGCTGGAGTTTCTAGGTGTACTTCCAGAGACTGGAGTCTTTGGGCTGTCCATGTGCCAGCTGGTACCGGAATCTCGTTGGGGCTGCAACTCCTACTCTACAGCTCAATGGACTCTCCCAGGACACCTGGAGGGGGTATGATGATGGACAATGGCCATCTCAGGGAATGGAGAGAGTCTGCAGCTGCAGGCAGGATAATCCCATTTATCTTATCCATAGGCTATATGTCCCCTCTCACTTGGAGGTGCAGTGGACATCTCCATCCCATACTCATCAAGATGGAAGGAAGAGCTATGGACTATAGTGGACTTACTGGTATTCTGTTATAGACATATTGTGATTCAAGCAATGGAAGAAATTACAACATTAATGTGGAGTCTGTGGCCACTGGATGCTTTGGGGGCAGGGAGACGGAAAATCAGTTGTAATACAGGGTTTATTTTGGGACTTGGGAATTATCCTGAGTGACATTGCAATGACAGATATAGGCCATTTTATATCATCATATAACATACACAACTGTGTGGGAGAGAGTGTGGTCTACAATATGAACTATGGCCCATGCTTAGTGGCAAAGCCCCAGGATGTGTATATCTATTGCAGGTGATGTGCCACACTAATGAAGGATGTGTATGTATGAAGTTGTTGTAGATGTGGGAGGTAGGGCATATGGGAATCCCTATAATTTTTGTGTAACATTTATGTAATCTAAGTATCTTTTAAAAACTAAAAAAATATTACTAAAAATATGTGTACATATTTCAACCAAAGAGCCACTATTCTCTAGACTGTCCATATAAGCCAGTGAATGGTAACATAGTCACTGACATAGAGGGATCAGGCTATCCCCATGTTACTTGTTTTAAAGGAAAATTAATATTAAAAAAAGGTTTGTTACATAGCTTAGTCTTAGCATATGTTTGACTCTATACCCATATTATTCAAAGGAATAGCTGAAAATAACTGCATAAGGCATCAACATGTTTCTGAGCTCTTCTCTTGCCATCTCTTAGTGAACAGGTAGAGTTTGAGCTTGGTTTTGTGGAGAGGATAAAGATGAAGTATGGGATGACCTGGTATTCACACTTCTAGGTATATACCCAAAAATTTGAAAGCACTGACTCAAACAGATATTTGCATGGTAATTTCATAGCAGCATTATTCACAATTGCCAAAAGAATAAACAACCAAGTGTCCATCAGCTCATGAATGGATAAACAAAATGTGGTATATACACAAAATGCACTATTACTTGGCCATCAAAAGGAATGAAGTTCTGATACATGCAATAACTTGGATGAATTTTGAAAACATTATGTTGAGTGATATAAGCCAGACACACAGGGAGAATATTGTATGATCACACTGATAAAAATTAATTAGAATAAGCAAATTCATAAAGTTAGATTACCAGAGCCTGGGGTAGGGTAGGGAATTGGGAGTTGTTGCTTATATTGTACAGAGTTTCTCTTTAGGATGAGCAAAGCATTTTGGTTGTGGCTGGTGGTGATGGTAACAGGGCATTTAACAGATGATTAACAATACTGAGTTGTAAATTTGAATGTGGTTAGAAAGGGAAATTTTTAGATTGTATATATATGTTACTAGAATAAAAAAATTAAAAATTCATAGGACTACAAGAAATACAGTAAACTATGGACTATAGTTAATAGTACAATTGTAGCAATGATATTTCATCTATTGCAACAATTGTACCACACTAATGCAAATTTTAATAATAGAGTGATATTTTATGTGTATTTTTTTGTAAACCTACAACTTCCCTAAAAAAATAAAGAAATAGAAAGAAAAAAAAAACAATTAGATAAATATGATTAATAATGTTTACCGGTCAACTACATCTTCACTGATTTTGTCTCTTTGATCCTTTAGTTATGTCTGTTTTATGAAGTCTTTAAGTATGAGAGTGGAGTCTTTGTAGTTCTAGTAGCATTGACTCATGTATTTTGATGCACTCTTAGTCAATTCATACACATTAAGAATGTTTATGTATTCTTGCAGCATTAGTAGACATTTCATTATGTATTGGCCTTCTTATTCTGATAAATTTATTTTTTCTGATACTTACTTCGTCTAATTTTAGTACAGCTACTATTTTCTTGCAGTTAGTGTTAGCATGGTAAATATTTTCCACACTTTTACTATTAATCTATCTGTGTATTTAAATTCAAAGTGGATTTGTTATAGACAATACAGTGTGGATATTTTAATCCACTGTCACAATCTGTCTTTTGATGGGGTTGTTGCAACTCTTCACAGTGGAAGTAATTACTGACATACTTATATTAATAGCTACCATTTTGTAATTGCCTTCTGATCTTATAAGTGATAGCTTTCCTTTCACCTCCCCATTTTAATACTTTCTTTAGTTTTTTGTTGAACATTATATCTCCTCTCTTAGCATATCATTTATAATTTTTTTAAATTTTTATTTCCCTCAACTTCCAAACATACATTTTTAATAAAATTTATTACTCTATAATTCATACATGAACATATATAAAAAATAAGTGTAGAGTATAAAAGTTGTGAATTTATAAAAGAAATAAGCATATCATCATACAAGGATCCCTTTCATCACCCCACCACAAACATCTTGCTTTGTTGTGAAACATTTGTTACAAACTATGGAAGAGCATCATCAAAATATTAATACCAACTATATCCCATATCTTAAAATTTGTGTATTTTCCCCCAACCATGTGATTATTATAATCCTGTATTGGTATTATATACTTCTTATAGTTCCTGAGAGAACATTGTCCTAATTTTAATCTGTTAACTACAGTCCATCTAGCACCAGTGGATTCCCTGTGCTATACAGTCTAAAGCTTTGTACAATCTGTTCAAAGTATGCACTCAGTGGCAATTATTTTCATTAAAATGTTGTGCTGTCATCACCTCAGTACATTTTAGAATGTCCAATTTACATTTTAACTAACATAATGTCACTTTACATAACACAGAACCACTTTTCATGTAGTGAAGCTACCTTGTTATACATTGTTTTCTATTGTCTTTTTACCATAGGACTGTCAAGTTGTCACCTTCAAATCAAACAATAACTATCTTGTTTTCCTTTGATTTTTAAATGTTTTTACTCATTTCATACCTCAACATGTGTATTTGTAAATTACAAATGATTATATCATGTAGGGCAAATGAAAAATATTATATCTGTGAGACTTGATGATGGCTTAGCAAAGAGGGAATAAGTAAACAATCACAAGTTTAATATCATAAGCTGTGGACATACCTTCATATACAACTTAATTTTAATTTATCCTACATGTAAAAATGAATAATAGAAAGACTTGATTTGAAAAAATAATACAGTGGTTTTGAATTGTGCTCAATATATGGTAGGCAAGATAGGAAGGGAAGAACAATAGTGCCAGGAAGTCAAAGTAACATACTATAAGATATAACCTAATTATGATGTAAGGAGAGTGAAATATAAAAGAAAGGGAGAAAGAGCAAGGTAGGGAGAAAGAGAGAGAAGGAAAAGGCAACTGGAAAAGTGATGACATGCATGAAAACACTGCATAAAGTGAGTGGGAAGTTTTGGTTATGCAAATTATAATTTTTGAGAAAGTTTAATAATTACTTCAAATATAGACCTATTATGTTATGATGTTCTAACTAAGTAAGAAAGGGAATGCAACATTTTTTTGTAAGAATGAATCCTGGAATATTGGGATAAAGTCATGTCTCTAACAAGTTGATCAGAACATGTTCATTTTTAGAGAAGGACTGGAATGCTTAATTGAAGAATAGATGGAGCAAACAGAGCCAGAAAAAATTTTTTAAAAATGAAGAAAACTTGTGTAAGAACTTAATCATAGCCATGAATAAAGGACTGAGCCAAGGTAGAGTGACCTAACAAGAATTCACATTGCAGGTGTTGGGAAATATCAGCAATATTGGCAGTAAGAAGAATTTTCTGTAGTCTTAAATCCCAAAATGTACATATCACCATAGAAATACAGATATGTTTGGTTGGTGCAGTAAATTATTTTTGTGATCAGTGGTAGTTAGTAAACCAAAATCTAAGAAGAATGAATTCTTCATAATGAAATATATGGAGATACAAAGGATCTGGTTAAGAATAGCAAATGTATTACGTTTGGAGGCTACCAAGTGAATTAGTAAAAAAGAAACAGAGCTTGTAAGAGCTCTAAATCAATCATAGATTTGGAGCCTATGAATAGGGATTCAGACAATCCTGTATGATTGGCCATTTCCTTTGATCTGAGATGCAGGTTCCATAAATAAAGTGGAGAATAAGCACGAGTGAATCATTCCATACTAGTATGCATATCCAACTACAAATTGGATAAACAGGAAAAGTGTTAACTTATAATTGAATACTAATGAGCAAATATAATGCTTTATTAGTTGGTTATGGATCATTAATCTTTACATTCCTTGTAATTGAAAGACTGTCCTATTCATCTTTGTAGCATGAGAATCTAGGTTGGCATACACATTTGATTTCTTTCACTTGATTGAAGTGACTCAGTTTTGCAGTTTCTTAAATATAGAATATTCTAAGATGCATAACTTTTTTTTCTTAGACAACAAGAGATCATGGAAAAAATTACCAATATATATTTGTACTCAAAATGAAGAGAAAACATTTTCAAATTCTGAATTAGAAGGAACAGGATCCCAATTTTGTTGTTATTTTGACTTTGCAATTTGGTATGTGTTTGTTTATTGCATACAATGAGTTCCTCTTTGGAGTGTAAATTTGGGACTTGAATTTTTTAGAGATTGTTTTCCATTTATGCTATCTTCAAACTTCTCTTTTCCCTTCTTTGAAGATATGCATATTTCTTTTTCTTTTATTCTGACCATTTCTTAATTTCTCCAATTGCTCTACAATCTTTCATTCTTTACATAAGCATTAAGTCCTTCTATCTATTCACACTCCATATTTGTGTAACTTATTCATTATCCCTTATGAGTCTCTAATATACAAAGATTTGATTTATATCCTAATATCTGATCCTCCCATTCTCTTTCCTTCTGAGTTTACCCTTCTTAATCTTCCACTAACAACTGCACAACTCTTTCATAAAATTTAAATAGCCATCTTCTTAACCCTTCAAACTGACTTCTCAGAATCTTTAATATTAACAACACAAAGAAAAATATGAGATAATATACTTTCTCTGAGTTTATACTACATAGAAAATACTGACTTCATTTTCTTATAGACAACCCCAATGATTCTCATGAAAATCTTGTGAGGTAGTAAATTATTTCACTTTCAAAATAAAGAAATCAGTGATGCCTGTTAGTCCACTTGCAATTTATGACAAAAGTATTCAAATTTAGGTCTGCAGAATCAATAGATTTGTTTTTTTTTCTTTGTAGACTGAAATCCATGAAGGTAGGAGTTTATATAGTTGCAGTTTTAGAGTACCCCCAACATTAAAAAATATTTCATTGTGGCAAGGCAAATGTCCATATGGAACTGTCCCCTTTAAAGGGTATTCAATTGTAGGAAAGAAAATTTACCAAGGACCTAATAGAGTATGAGACTGTGGTCATAAAACAGGAAATTGTACATATATCAGAAGTTTAAAAAAAAAAAGATGAACATGGCAGATATTTCACCATGAAAAATGCACTGGGCAGCCAGGATTTAATTATCTTGGAATATTTGACCCTCGTTCTGAGTACATAATATATAATATAGTGTATGACAGTGGAAATAAATATTCAATCAGAAGTGAAATTTTACCTATTGATTGCTTGGTAAACATTTTTGCACATTTCATAATTGAGTAGAGTATTGATAGATATTGAATGAGTAAAGTAGCCAATGGGGGATACATATTTGGAATAACAAACAACACACAAATGGAACAGCTTGTATATCAAAACAAGTAGGAAGATTTGAAAGTGGAAGACAATTTTTAAAAAGGCTGCCTAGTTGAGGCCATGTTATGGAGTACCTAGAAATATATGTTAAATCATTATATATCTACTCAAGGGAAGATACAGAGTCACTTGAATATGACAATGGTATATCAAGACCTAGGAATGTAGGTAATGATCTTTCAAAATTTTATAATCTTTTAATCAAAAAACATCAATTTCAACATGCAAGATAACACAGAAAAAAATCTCAGAAAATGGAGATAAAATGAATGCCAGGTATGACACCTAGTCTTGTGGTTCTTGCTGTCTACTGGAAGACAGTAATAAAAATGAATAATTACAAAGCAGTGTAATGTCTCACTTTGTGGGGGGCAGTTAAAGAAATGCATGTTGGAGTATTGATTTGCTGAATGTTCTACAAGCATTTGTGTGTCACAGAAGAAATGGAATTTGAATTTTGCAGACAATGATAATGATGTTCCAAATAGCAATTACTATAGAGCATGAAAATGAATAAACAGCATTGGGAGTCTTAAGAGTGGACTGATTGAGTGGGTAGCTGAAGGCAAGAATAAATATAAATGAGTTTTGTATGATGTATGATCATACAAATCGTGCCATAAATCTTGACTTCTATGTCATCAAAGTTGCAGAAGTCACTAAAGAACTTTATTTATTGTTAGGGCATGATTTGGCCTATATCATAGAATGATTTCCTGCAATATTGTTGACAAAGAGTTGAAGAGGCGAGGTAGCAGAAAGAGAAACAAGACTGGTGTTTTAATTAAGGCAGAGGGATTCTGAAGTGCGTAATTTAGGGTTGACATGGATAAAACAGTGGTGGTGAAGAAAGAAGAGAGAATTGTCCTGGGCGTACACACTGCCAATTAACCTCTAATTTGGTTGTTTTTATCTGTAAGGTAAACTTGTAAGGTGTTGTTTGGAAGAAAGGTACTACTTTCATGAAACTAGAAATAAACTTAAAACCACTGAATTTAAATAATTTGGTTTAATTTCAGGAAAGAGATAATGAAACCTACATTGAAAAAAATATGACATGTAGGGGAGAATTAAATATTTGGGGAAAAAATGACCAATTATACAAAGAAGGATAAAGATCAAAATGAAATTAAAACATTTTAAAAATTTCAGGCTGGTATACTGGATTGTTAACAGTACTAGTTGTATAAATGGATTAAGAATAAAGCAGTTTGGTGGATGAGGGAAAGGTATAAGGGAATTTTTGGATGTGAAAATGAAGTGCTTATTGTATATTCAGGTAAATGTGGTTAAGAAAAGGTCAGAAATACAAGACTAGGTGTCATTACATGTTGAAGAGTTGAGAGTTATACATAAAGCTGTTGGCAGTCGGGAAGGGGGAGCATATTGCATATGAGTAATAAGATGTTTCAGAAACGTGAGGAATATTCAAATAAGCTCCCCATTGGTATAATAAATCTCTTCCCCATAAATTAATTCCTACATCTGCAACATAAAGTTGCAGAGCAGCCTCTTGTCCTTCCGGACCTTCTACCTTAAATATCTGAGTACTCTGGTAAACATCTGTCATTGTTCCAACGCCAGTGAAAACTGTAGGCACCATTTGCAAAGTCCAAGCTTGTGGCCAATATCGTTTAGCAATAATAGAGACATCAGCCCCGGTATCCACCAATCCTAAAAATATCTTTCTCTTTATTTTTATGGTAATTTCAGGCCTTTCATACCCAATTGCTGTTTGCCAAAAAATTTCACACCCGATGGAACCAAATTCCTCTGCATGTTTTATAAGAGGTTTACAATACGGCAACAAAAGAAGTTGAGCTATGCTATCTCCAGATTCAATTTGATAGGGAGTTAAAGTTTGTAACAATAAACAAATTTCTCCATCAAAATTGGAGTTAATGATCCCGGTTTGCAGTAAAACACCTGGGGTCATAAGACTGCTACGGCCAATAATGAAACCCACATTGTTTTCTGGGATAGGCCCTTTAATTCCTGTCCTTATTTTTTGTATACCCAGTGAAGGCATAATAAAGTTAGTTTCAGCTGAGGGAAGATCGACAGCTGCACTGCCTTTGGTAACTGCCTTAAGGTCTGTTACAGGCCAGAGTAAGCTGCTCCATTCCTGACTGGGTAGATTTGAGCTAGGTTGGGAAATGTGCTCATATTGTTTGTCTAAGGGCCTTGAGCAAGGCCCACTTGGAAGTTTCCTGACTTATTAATGAGATTGCCATTTTTATGATATCTAGAATGGCATTCCTTGGCCCAGTGAAACTTCTTCTGGGATATACGACATACACGTGTCGGTATTTATCTATTATTGCTGCTGGATGGAGCTCTCACACCAGTTTTGGCTCAGCAATCCTTTTTTATATGACCTGGCCTCCCACATTTAAAGCAATTTAAATTATTAATCATAGGACTATGTCCCTTTATAGTGGCTACAAGAAGGGTCATGTTATATGTATTAGACCCAATGACTTGGCATGACCTAATATAATCCTTTAAAGTACCTCCGTTTGCCTTTATCAGATGCAAAGCCTTTTTACACTCACTATTAGCATTATCAAAAGCCAACATCAGAATAAGCATTTCTTTAAGGTCAGGCTGAGTTACAATCTTTTTGACTACATCTGCCAGCCTCACTACAAATTCAACATAGGTTTCAGTATTTCCCTGAACAATTTTTGAAAATGATTGTACAGCCTGTCCAGGGGTGGAGATTCGTCACCATGCAGCTAGGCAGCACAATCGAACTTGTACAATGGCAATATCATCATATTGAGCTTGGCAAGGAACCCCAGCCCATTGACCTATTCCTAATATTTGTTCAGCAGTAATAGGCACTGGTGGATTTTCCTGTTGATTTTGTCATGCTACAATATTAGCTTCATCAGCCCACCAAGTTTTAAATTGTAAAAATTCTGCTGGACTAAGAACAGCTCGAGCTAACAAATCCCAATCCCAGGGTATTAATCTGTCTGCTTGTGCCAGTCTTTGCACCAATACTTGAGTATAAGGAGAATTAACACCATATTGAGTGCATGCTTGTTTTAATTCTTTGATAGTTTTAAAAGGAATAGGAGCATGCTCATAATGTACACCCCCTTGGGGATTTTCAACATCCACTGGAATTTGATTTACTGTTACCGGAAAAGTAGAAAAAAATTGCAGAGCCTCTGAATCTCCTTCTCTACTTCCCTGTGCTATACTTTTCATAATTGAGGAGGATGGTGCTGCCACAAAAACAGAAACTTTTGGAGGGTCATCAAATGTTGTAAAAAATGGATCAGTAGATACCTTAGGAGGCACAGACTGCTGGTTCAAAAGACAGTAAATCATAATTTGGAGCGGATGGCACAGTGACCGCTGGAAAAGTTTCATAAACTTCCTTTTTCCTCTCCTTCCTTTTATTAGACCTGAGTTTAACTGTTTTTGCCTGTTCATTAACCTTTTCATGTACATTTTCATTAAAATCACCATTAGCTTGTCCTGCTATCAGTCTAGCAATAGCAGTATCCTGTTTACTATCTTCATCTACATCTGATTGTAAAGGTTCAAGAGCAACAGAAATAAGACTACACAAAGACCATACATGAAGGGGAATTATTTCTCCCTTTTGATGAGCCCTTTTTAAAGCTTTCATCACTAACTTCCATTGTTCCAGGTTTAAAATATCCTGCCCTTGCAGCTGCAACCAATAACAATGTTTCTGTACAAGAGAAAAAGTTCCTCAAAAGCAGAGGATTTAATAGTCACACCAGTGCATTTTAATAGTTTTTAACACTCTAGAGAACTCTTCAAAGTTTGACTGCTGATTACCCATTACCCTGATGATTCCAAGGATGAAGCTTACCTTTTCTGTTTTCTTTTTCTTTAAAACCACTCTCAGGAGCTCCTTGGTCCACGCACTGAGTGAAAGAAAAGTTTCATTTTCAGTGCCCCACATTGGGCACCATATGTTGGCATTCAGGAACTGGGTCAGTGAAAATGGTGCCGCGGATAAGAAAGAAAGAGACAAAGAGAAGAAAAAACTGGCATCAGCGTACCCTCTGTCCGATCTGGAGAAAAGAGCCCAGCTACCTCACAAAGTGTGGCTTTTATTTCAGCTTTAGAACAAAGAAAATACCTGTGAGCATGTGTAAGGGTAATAGATGCTTGACAGTTACATCTTACTGAAATTAACAAGACTTAAAGGTCAATAGCTCAGTTCTTTGTTACATTTCTGCAATTCACAGGTGCTGTTTCAGGATGTTTCCCCAGCCAGCTCCTATTAGCATGAGACTGGAGGGCTTGTTTATTACATTCCAAGGTGACCTTTCTCTCAGTAGTCATGGCCTTTAATTGAAACTCCATCATAAAGCCAAGGAAATACATGTAGTTTCCAGATACAACAGCTTGGTTAAGGAATTTTTTAAATATGGGACTTTATAATAGAATATGAAGAAATACCAATATTTACATGATGCAAACTTAGAGTCAGTTGAATGCTGATGAGGTAGAGTCCTTACAGACAGAAGAGAAGCAGCATTGCAATAACACGTGGTGATGACCTGCAATCAGCCTTATCATCAGTGTGAAATAACAGAGGAAGAAGAAGAATAAGTAATGAAATGATGTTTGATGCCCTTAACCAGTCATAGAACATCTGAACTATATGCAAGTTGTAGTGCTCCAATACTTAATGTTTTCTTCAACAATACAGTTTCTGCAAAGCAACTTTTATATATTTGTTCCTCAGAGAATAGATAACAGGGTTCAAGTAGGTGTGACAATGGAGGCCAGATGACCCTGGGTTGGGGAGTATTGGGTGGCAGGCCTCAAGTATGTAAAAATTCCAGTTCCATAAAACCAAATGACTGTGGTCAGATGAGAATAACAGGTGGAGAAGGCTTTCCACCTACTATCCACAGAGGATATTCCAGCAATTATGGAAATAATGCAGACATAGGGGAGGACTGTGAGGGATAGGAGAGGACTGTGTATTATTTAATAAATATATCATACCCACACCAACATATCCCCATAAGAATGTTTTATTTTATTTCAGTTCAAGCTCATTGACCCCTGGTTAAGAACCCCTGCTGTACAAGATGATGTTAGCACTTTTTGAGTTCTAAGTAAGCAGTGAATAGCTTTGAGAAATGGAAAGATTTATAGAATCTCCCCCTCCCCCCTTGAGAGTACATCTGGCTAGGCAGATGTCACTTTGGGGTTTTTCCCATCTGGAATTCTGGATGTAGTTTCCAGTTGTGCCTTCTGTCAAGATAGCAAGAGACTAATCAAAAGGGCATATTGGGGTGACTTAACAAAGAGGGCCTAGTAAAAAGCCCAAGTCACATGAAGTTCCTGAAAATATCAGAGAAGCAGAGCCAACACAATCACATTCACCTTGGGTGTAAAGGTTTGAACTGAAAAAACCCTCCACATTCAGAGGGAATTGTGTCTAAAGTGTTTATGGATGCACCAGCCATCACCAGGATATCCAGTGTGACTAGAGCCAGGAAGATACTGACAATTCTATGTGTATTGTTTCCATGGATCAAAGTCCAAAGCTTGTGATAGTGCAACTTGATTGAGGCTACCTTGGTGTTCCTGTGTGCTGAATATGATCTCCTTCTCTTCTCCCCTTCTAAAATAAGTCCTTGAACCAGGAAGCTATGATAAATGCTGGAAACTAGATGTTACCCCCAAGCTTTGGAAGAGTAGAGTGGTAAACCCTGAATTGGCTTGAAAACCCTGAAGTTATGAAGTATAATCAGAAGTGATTAAAATACTGCTTGTTTCAAATTGAATTTAAAGATATTTGCTAAGTTTATTTTTTGAAAGCTAAAAATGTATTTATGAACTGTTGCTTTTATGGCTTGTGAACACTTATACCTTCTAAACAATGAAAACTGACTCCTTTATTAACTATTTTGCTAATACATAAACCTCTATTAACAGGGTATCCAGTTAAATCAGTTATAAATTAAATAAGTTCATTATGCCATTAAATTTCCCTGGCCAGTGCACTAAAATATGAAATTAAATAAAATATATGAATATTTAAAAGCAAAGGAAAAATAAGTTAAGGTAATTATTTTATCAGATTATGTTATTTTCTTTATATCATCCAAAACCTATAAAATGCTTTTTAACACATTTTATAGAAAATATTTAACAAGAAAAATCATGACTACCCAGACCAAATAATTAGAAGTATTCAAAATTATAATGTCAAAAAATATAGTATGCAATAAAAGCTCTAAAGTATATTTAAATATTAGAATAAGAAAAGAACACATAGCTACAAACCTTCACTGAGAGATTTGCAGAATCCTCCTGAAGAATATATGGATATATGGAAATTCCTATAACCTGCTCCTGAAAAAGATAATTAGTTTTCATCATATTCTTTTTATCAAGGACATCTTGAAGGCCTGGTTAAAGAGCATCTCAGGCACAAAGAAATGCCATTCCTCAAGTACAAGTCAAAGCCATCTGGGATAAATTTTTTCATAATGTAGATAATTATTTTTAAAGTACAATCTGTTCTTTAAATACTTAGACTTTTAACACAATCACTATAAGTATCTCTAACAAATTTGATATATTGACCCAAGTAATTATTAAGCTTCTTTAGAAGAAAGTAAATAAGAAATGTACATTACTTAAACATTGAAACAATTGGTTCTAAAATATACATATAGAAACAAATGAATAAATTTTAACATAATTATTTCTATATAAGGAAACAATATGTGCTATATGCATTAAAACATCTAAAATCAATGAGTAAATATTATTACATTTTTATTTTTAGAATTTGAATTTCTGTGAAAAATCAAGATAAATCTTAGAATTAGTTGCCATGTAAAAACGTGTAAGTGGATTAAATAATTAAACAACAACAAAAACAAACAATGGACACGTATAGGTACCTATTCAATTTATCTCAGAATGGGAAAATGTGATCCACATATAATTACAGAAATTGTAGAGGTATAACTATACTATCAAAATTTTAAGTTTTTGAGATAACAGTGAACATCAAATATGTTTAAAAAAATCAGTCATTAATGAGATAGCTATTTTCCACAATGAAATACTCTCAGAAATGCAATATATTTAATATTAGTGAGGCTATACATGCATAAAAACATAGTCAATAGAATAATTGACAAGAAGGCCACTCAGATAGCTCATCAAATAATATAAAAGGGTTAGGGGACATATGACAACAAAAGAGTTTAATCTCAGTCCCAATAAACAACTTGAAAATAAAAACACATTGAGAAAATGGACATAGTTTCTCCAATCCACCCCCCTTTTATTTTTTCAGGTAAAATTAATGTGCATCCAGGTCAGTTCCTGAAGGCTTCTATCATGGGGTTAGGAGTATTTTTTGGCAGACTGTGCCATCTCAACCCTCTTGCAAAATAATGGAGAAAATCACTGTAACAGGAAAATGGGTTGAAACCCCTGGGACAGGAGAAATGGAGATTATTCTCCTGCTTCTCCCTTTAGCCCAGAAGAGTCATTAGATCCACTTCTAGACGGGTTACTGAGATGAATTCCCAGATTTCACATCATTTCATTTTCTCTGATCTCAGGTGGGTAAGGGAAACCCTTTCCATTATTATATGAATCTCGATGTAATGTCTTTTAAAAAGGTAGACTTTGACATAATATTTATTTTCATTATATATGAGTAAGTAATTTCATCCCCTCTAGGCTGTATGAGAAGAGCTAGGCTTAGATTTATACAAAAAAGGACAGTGAAATATGATATTAAGCCTGAAATTTACTGTTCTCAATCTCTAAATTCCACTACTACAGTTTCATTCTTTAAAGAAACCCCTCTAAAATTGAAAGCAATGCATTCATTTTTGTTATTATTTACCAGCATTCTTTATTTAACTGAAAACTTTGTATAGTCTGGCATAGTGTTTTATAGCTAATTACAGATGGGGAAAATATGATCACCAGTTACCAAAAATACTTTGAGATATTTTCCGTGATTTGTCACTACTAATGCCTACATTTACCTTTTTTTGTATATATTTGTAAAAACTTAAAGTAGAGAAGAAGTACTTTTGCCTTTTTTAAAAAATGTTATTATTAGAGAGACTGTGAACCTACAATACAATCATGCATGTGTGGAATTCCCATACAACATGCCTTCACCAACACACTCAATTGTTGTTTAACATTTGTTACAGATGATGAGATAATATCATCAGACTATTACCACTAACTGTGGTATATAATGTACATTTGGTATATTTTTTCCATATCCCCCTATTATTATCAGAGTACTTCTTTGGCATTGATGAAAGAATAAAACAGTATTTCTGTTAACTATAGTTTAGAGGTTATATTAATTGTATTTTTCTCATGCCTCTTCACATTCTTAGCACCATGCAACAGTGAGGTACATTTGTTCTCCTTCATAGAAAGATATTCTAGTATTTGTGCTATTAACCACAATTCTATTCCATCTCTGGATTCATTGTGCTATTCAGTCCCTAGATTATTCTGTAGAATTCTTTCAATTGACATTTACATTCATAGACTACTCTTTTCAGCCACAATCCCATTTATAAAATGCTGCATTACTTCTACTCCCAATGCACTCTTTTTTTTTTGAAGTAACATGTACCTTTATTATGAGAAACACACCTTGATATTCTGTATCCATTCTACTTCTCTTTTAAATGCTTGTTTTGAAACATTAAACATATTCCACAACCTACTAATTGGTTGCCACCATAATCTGAAACATAATATGTAATCTAAGCATCTTTTAAAATATATATAAATATAAAAAAGAAAATACTGAGTGCTGTGTTATGCTAATGCTCAAAATCTTTCCCTATGCATTCTTCGTTGCAACAATTTTAATTGGCTTTTGTAAGTTCTAAAAATATATACATTTCTCCATTTATTGTAGTATTTCTTACTATCAATAATTAGATGTTTACTTCATGGTCAAGCATGTGTAATCTGGGTTCTGTCATGAAGAATGCCTGGGAGAGTTGCTATTACTCAAGTTAGCATTGTAGTGAGAAAGAAAGCCAAAGCCTTCTGAGGGCTGGGTATGCTCAAGATCAATGAAGGCTAAACCTTGGAACCTCATTAAAGGGAAATGCTCAGGACACACAATTCTGATGCAATTTACAGTTTGACAGAATTTTGCATATTCTAAATTATCTGGGTTACATTGATCATTTGAATACTTTACTGGCAAGCATGTATTGAATATCTATTAATATATTTGGTGTTGTCCTAAGGATTAGGTTTGCAAAAATAAATGAATGGTCATGACTTCTGGAGGACATTATGTGGTTTGGCAAGTCAACATTTAAGCTAAGAATGTTAGTTAATTTGATAAATGTGCAAAGCGAAATAGTACAAGATGCCACTGGGACAGGAGAAGTGACGCATACATTTACTTGGGATCAAGGAAACCTGCTGCAAGAAAGAGGACAGAATGCTCTACTTTATTAGCCATTAAGTAAATTAAAATGTAAACCACAATGACATGCCATTTCACACCCAGTAGAATGGTTACTAAAACAAACAAACAAACAAACAAAAAACAGAAAATAACATCTGCTGGAAAAGATGTGGAGAAATATGTACATTTATTCATTGTTTGTGGGGATGTAAAATGGTGTAGTCACTGTGGAAGCCAGTTTGGCAGTTCCTCAGAAAGTTAAGTATAGAATTATCATATGACCCAGAAATCTCATTTCTAGGTATATTTCAAAAGAACTGAAATGAAGGACATGGACAGATCTTTATATACTGATGTTCACAGTTGTATCACTCAGAATTGCCAAAGATGGAAGCAAAACAAATATGTATCAAAAGATGAATGGATAAACAAAATTGTGGTATATATAAACAATTGAATATTACTCAGTCATACAAAGGAAAGAGGTTCTTGTTACATATGACAAAATGTATGAAATTTGAAGACATCAAATTGAGTGAAATAAGCCAGAAACAACAGGACAAACATTGTATATTTTCCCTTATATGTAATAATTAGAATATGAAATTTCATAGAGTCAGAAACTAAAATAAATTTTACCTGTGTCCAGGATAGAGAAAAGAATGAGGAAATGATGCTTAATAGATAGAGTTTTAGTTTGGGGTTATGAAAAGTTTTGGTAATAAGGGTGATCTTAGCATAACATTGTTAATGTAACTAACATCATTGACTTGTCTAATTGAAAGTGGTTAAAATGGAAAATTTTTGCTGTGTGTGTGTGTGTGTATATATATTTATATATTATTCATGTAAATTATTTAAAAGACCATAGAACTGTAAAGCACTTAGATTGAACACTAGTTCTTTTATATACCTTATATAAACAGTAGATTATAGTTAATAATATAATTATAATAACATTGATTCATCAATTTTAACAAAGGTATCACAGTAATACAAAATGTTACTAATAAGTGTGTTTGAGGGGGTATATGGAACTCTCTATTTTGTGCATAATTTTTCTATAAACTTACAATTCTCTAATAAAGAAAAGGGAAAAGACTAGAGCTAAGATTAACAATATACCCCACATTTAGATGGGATGCTAATCAATGAGAGAAAACTTATCCTACAATATTACATCATTTTCAAGTGCACATGAATGTGTAGACACCAAATGGTTAATAGTCAATTAATTTGTATTTGTATTGGGGAGTATATGCAATTTCACAAAAGAATGTGTTGCTTCCACAATCAGAAAAACAAACCAAAACCAGAAGGTTATTTATAAAAAAATCTTATGTTTCAAAACAGTACATATTAAAATCTAAAGCATAGAGCTCACAGATTTGTGGGCTTAAGCATCATTGTTCACCTTCTTTTCTGGTATTTTTATGGATTGAGGAGGACCAAGGTCACAGCAGGAAACTAAAGCATTGTAATGGGACAATAAGCAGACACATACTGTTCTCGTGGGATACAGCTCTGAATTGTCTCTGTTTGCTGACCACCAATATCTTTCCTGAATTATTCCTTGACAAATATCCTGGAACCTTGATAGCCTGTTTCCTACTTTTAATACTACACAGGCTTTGTTCTGGCCTCATGGCCCACTTCAGCCTTTCATTCCAATGGCACACATAGTTGGTTTTCCTGTTTT
Organism: Cabassous unicinctus; assembly: GCA_029593785.1. Taxonomy (NCBI): domain Eukaryota; kingdom Metazoa; phylum Chordata; class Mammalia; order Cingulata; family Chlamyphoridae; genus Cabassous; species Cabassous unicinctus. Next base: position 24,365 of record JAQZBX010020512.1, read on the forward strand.
ATTCCTTCTTAAATACTATAACAAAGGCTCTGACCACACATTTTATAAGAAGGAAATCAATGACATTTTTCTTACTCTGTGGCCCACAATTAATTATTCATCCACTCCAGACTTCTACTCTCTAATGGCTAACATCGATTAAGTTGCTACTCTGAGGAAATTCTATGAGGATTTAATGGATAATTATTCCAAAACAGCTAACACAGGACACATGTGAGCATTTGCCTACTCTTTTCTCTGTCTACTTGGGCTTTTCTGAAGATAGTTTTTCTTGTCTTGCCAACATTGCAATCACTTCAATCAACTCAATAGCAGTCAGAGTTGCAATTGAGAATATCAGACTCTATGCTTTTAGGAAATATTTATCTAATAAAATATACATGCCCTCACAATCCCTTGAAACTTCAAAAGACAAAAGAATTCTATTTGTGGATACTTTCAAGAAGCAAATGATTGTCACACACAGTTGTCATATATTTGATTCTTCATTTACATTTTCACTAAAGGGAATAAAAATACATCACATTTGAATAAACCATTTCATGCCATCAATACTGTGAGAGAGATCTTGGAGATATTTGGACAACTGTGGATTAGCAGTGATTCTTACTTCTATATACCAATAAGTTTGTTAAGCAGGAGGTAGAAATTTTGTTATTTATGTAACTGACCATATACAGAAAGGCAGAGTATTCCTACATCTCAACAGTAGTTGTAAGTTAGAAATACTTAGACCATTTTATCAAAGTCTTTCTCTAAATTCAGCCATGCAAGTTTCCTAATAAAACCAGAGGGCATGGCATAGGAAATAAATAACTCACATTCACGTATGAATCTATAATTCTCTACATTCTCAACTGGAGGAAGAAGTCTCACTTTTTTCATCTAAACATATCTGGATGATTAGATGGAGAGCAAAATCTTCTCAGTCACCAGTGTCACTTTATCTATTGAGAAGGGTGCTGAAAAGATGGAAACAGCTAGCTGCCTTGGCCTGCAGGGATTAAGTATTGTGCAGGGTGAAACTTTGCAGTCCATCTGTGAAAATGAGATAATGTTCTTTGAGGTGTCTAGAGAGCTTGCTCTGGGAATATTTTTTTTTTATCTATGATTAGACAGTTTTACAGGTTTTAACCATTGTCTAAGAATATAGATTTATAACATGACTGGTTCTGCTGTTTGCATTTTTTCTTTAAACATTTCTAACATGTTAATTTTCTTTATGGTTACATAATTACTGAGAAGAAGTGGACTGTCATTTTTACCTTTGTTCATTTTCATATAAATTTGTTATTACTTATGAATGTTTTTAATATTTTATTTTCATCACAGTTTTCAGCATTTTTTTTATCATTTATAAGTGTGTGTTTTTGTGTATTTTTATATGGAAGGAAGAGACTTTGATTCAGTGCCACAATTTATTTATCATTTTTAGAAAATTCAATTACATTATTATTATTTTACAGTGTTGAATATGCTTTTATCATAAATTTTCATTTCAGAAATTGGCTTTTATCTGTGGAGAGTTTATATGGTTCTTATAATGAGGAAAGAAATATCTTTTACTTTTCTCCTTATTATGATTATTTTTTCTTTAAACACATGAACATAACTTAAATAGATCTTTCAATACCTGTATTGATGTACACATGCACCTAACAGCATAGCTCTAAAATATATAAAGCAAATGCTGATGAAAGTGTAAGAAGAAATTGACAGTTCAACAATGATTGTAGGAGACATTAATACACCACTTTCAATAATGGATAAACATCTACAGAGAAAATTAAAAAGGAAATAAAAGATATGATTGATACTCGAATCCACCTAGAACTAATAGACATATATAGAACACCTCAGCCCAAAACAGAATTTATATTTTTCTTGCATGCATATGGATCACTCTCCAGGATAGCCCATATGTTGTATCACAAAAAGTCTGAATAAATTAAAAAACATTGAAATTATACAATCCACCTTCCATGACTACAATGCAATGAAGCTAGAAATCAATCACAGAAAGAAACAGAAAATTCACAAATTTGTGGACACTAAAGAGCATATTCTTTAAAAAACAATGGATCAAAGAGAAATTCACAAGGGAAATTAGGTAGGAAATATCTTGAGGTGAATGAAAATGAAAATACTACATAACAAAACCTAAGGGATGCAGCCAAGGCAGTAATGAAAGGGAAATTTATAGCTCTAATTGTTTATATTAAAGAAGAAGAAAGATATCAAATCAGTGACAACCTCCAAACTGAAATAACTCGAAAAAGAAGAGCAAACTAAACCCCAAATAAGTAGAAGGAGGGAAATGCCAAGTTTTGAGTGGAGATAAATGAAGTAGAGCAGAAAAAAAAATGGTGAGAAAAACAAAACCAAAATTCTGAACTTTGAAAATATCAATAAAATTGACTAAACTTTAGCTAGAATGACAGAGAAAAAAAAGAAGCAAGTAAGGTCACAATTGTAAAGGAGGACATTATCACTGTTATCATTAAAATGAAAAGGAATATAAGAGGGTATTATAAACCAAAAGCATATCAACAAATTAACCTAGATGAAATGGACAAATTCCTAGAAACAACAAACCTATACTGACTCAAGAAGAAATAGAATATTCACTAGGGAATTTTACCAAATATTCCAAGAAGAATTAACACAAATCCACATCAAACTCTTTCAAAAAATTGAAGAGGAAGAAACACTCCCTAATTCATTCTACAAGACTAGCATCACCCTGATACCAAAGCCAGATGAAGATATAACAAGAAAATAAAATTACATACCAATACCTGTTATAAATACAGGTGCAACAATTCTCAACAAAACACTAGCACACCAAATCCAAAAGAATATTAAAAGAATTATACACCATGATCTAGTGAGATTTATCCCACATATACAAGAGTGTTCAATATAAGAAAATCAATGTAACATAACACATTAACCAATTGAGGGGGACAAAACACACAAATGATCATCTCAATTGACACAGAATAGTCATTTGAATAAATCCAGCAACTTTTCTTGACAAAATCACATAGAAAAGGATGAATAGAAAGAAACTTCCTCAATATGATTAAGGCAATATATAAAAAAAGCTACTGCTAACCTCCTACATAGCAATAAAAGACTGAAAGATATCCTTCTAAAATCATTAACAAGACAGGTATGCCCAAAGTCACCACTGTAATTTAATATTGTACTGGAATTTCTTGCCAGTTGAGGAAGAAAAACAAATAAAGTGCAACTGAAATTGGAAAGAATTGAAACATTCCTTATTTGTAGATGACCTGATCCTATATTAAAAAAATCTGAAAAATCTAAAAAACTCATAGACTAAATGAATTAGTTCAATGAAGTGGTGGCATACAATATCAACATGCAAAAATCAGTAGTGTATCTATGCACTAGCAATAAACAATGGGATGAAGAAATCAAGGGGGAAAAAAACCCATTCACAGTAGTAACTAAAGAAGCAAATATTTATAACTCATTCACAGGAAATTAAAAAAACATAAATAAAAGAAATCAAAGAAGATCTTAAAAATGGAAGGACATTCCATTTGCATGGATTGGAAGGTTAAATAATATGTTGTTAAATATGTTGTTAAGATATTTTAACCAGGAATTCTCTTTCAGAATTAAAAGAAGCATCAGAGACAATAGTATATCATCTTGAAAGCCAGGAACGGAACAGGTAATCAATCCAGACAAGCTGCAAGGTTCCTGCTGGTCTGTAAAAAAAAAAAAAAAAAATTAACAAGTGCTGTTTGTTTGGGTAAAACAAAAACTATACCTCCTGTTGTAATCAATAAAGTAAAATGTTTTCCCACACCACAAACTCCAAAACAACTAATGACCTTTCAGAGCTTGTTGGGATACTGGAAACCATTCATCCCTCATTTAGCACAGACATTAAAACACTTGTATGAGTTAATCAGGGAAGGTCCTGCATGGGAATGGGAAGACCCCCAGCAGGCTGATTTTGAAGAAGTAAAAAGGGCACTAGCACATGCTCAAGCACTGAAGGAGGTGGACCATGATTTACCCTTTGAATTTGGTGTCGCCAGGACCAATATAGGCTTTGGGTGGGGTTTGTGGCAAAGGGAACATTCTAAATGAGTACTCCTTGGGTTTTGGTCACAATTATGGAAAGGGGTTGAATTGCAATATAGACCCTTAGAAAAGGAACTATGTGCAGCATACCATGCCTTGTTAAAAGTGGAGAGCTTTATACACTAGTGTTTTTGTTCACTCTCAAGCATGTATAAAGCTCTCCAAAGTCTGTTGCCACACGTTGGAGCGATATCTTCCAATATCAGCTGTATGTTGGGATATGTCCCACATCTCTCCCAGGGCTCGTTTATATCCAGGTTCAGCTGCTCTGCTTTCTTCACAAGGTCAGCTGTGCTCATCTCAGGCAAAGTGCTCATCTCTCTTCCTGGGGCCTCTGCTATTTCTATTGGAGTCTTCACATATCTGCTTCTCTGGGTATTTACTTCTTGGGGTTCCATCACCCAAAAATTGCTACTAACTCCTCTGCCCTATAGTTTTGTCTGTGAGTCTCCACCCACCAAAGAGCAGGGAATCAACGTCCTAGTGTCCTAGTGATGTGGCGCACTCAAAGCTTTAATTATTTCTTAATCAAGTAAAAGTGATTTTTTAGGTTACCTTTTATCGTTATCAAATTTGTAACAGGCAAACCCCAAATCTGATTTACAAGTTCCTAGGCAAGGGCAGACTGACAAAAGTTAAAGTGAGCACAAATTAGAACATGAGAAAATTTTACACACTTATCATAGTGAAAGACCTAAAAGAAGCCATTTTCCAGGAACTTTTCAATTTAAATTGACGGCATTTGAGGAGGTTCCTTATTCTAGAGAAGACAGGTGGAAAAGATTAAAATGTTGCTCAAAGGCAACATGCTCACTCTGTGAATGTGAGAAAAACATAAAGGTTCAATATTCTTCCTCAGATAACCCATGGAGACAGAATACATGAGATGCTATTTAGCAAGAGCTTAAAGAAACTAAGAGTTGCTTAGACATCGTCTTTCAAAAAATATACATTAAAGAAAGAAAAACAAAACGACCATTAAAAAATGTAATTGTGTTTAAGAAAACAACTGATTAAGCAAGGTTTTCTTTGGGAATTTCCAAATGTTTGTTATCTATTTTGGTGAATCTTGGCTACCTACCTCAGCAGTAGGGCAGACAGTTGAAGCATAGAACTTTGAAGTTATTTATGAAGATAATTCCTGAAATCTTTTATATTTTATAAAGGTTTTGTTTTAAATCATCTTAATCTTTTAAGATATTGATAGCAAATGCCTTTAAGTGGCTATGGATATTTAACATTCAGTACTCCTTTCATAATTTTAGGTGGACCCCATGGTCATCTTGTTCTGAATAACTATTCAAACTCCATAGCTAATAAGATCACTAGTGAAATAATTAATATCAAGTAAAAATTGAGTTTTAACAGTAGTATTGACTCCATTTATAATAAAAATAAACCTTTAGTAATTCCTGAAATATCAAACTTACTTATATTTCAGTTTAGCACTGCTTCTTGTTGTAGACTATGATATTTAAGACCTATCTTGGCAGGGTGAGGGTCATGTTTTCTCTTAAATGATCATCTAGGCACTTATTATATTTATGTATGTATGTAATAATATGTAATTAGAATAAAATTAAAGTTTATTTTCAGTCAAAGGTTGATACATTATTTTTTTTTCTAAATATTATAAAACTTTACAAAATATAATGGGGAATTAACCATTTACTGGAGTCTGACTTCTTGGTGTACACTCACTATGGAATTTTGCCTCTTGCACAATATTTGGCAAAGGCATTTAGAATTTACTATTTGAAAAATATCTGGCCCACTAGAGATGCAGGAAGAATATGAAGATATCAATTAGAGATGTTGCCATCCCCACGTACTCTGTTTTCCACTACGGAACTTAACAATGACAGTTTTGATAATGTAAAATATTCATAATTTTAGTTGAAATACATTACTATTTGATTCCTAGTCAGTACCTCTCATATGGAACTAAATGTCAGAATGGTGGTATAAGTATAAGCACAGAAACAAGAATTTAAATGGAGTGCTCCCTCTCTTCAGTACTTTTGCTTTAGGAACATAAAATGGTTTAAAAATACTTGATTTCATCAAAGAATAAGATATTATCTATCCAGTGTAATTTAAATCATTTTATCTTTAGTTAGCTAGTTCTTTTCACTTCCCCCTACTTTTTTCTAAGTTGAGCCCATCCATTTAGATTTTGTTTACTAATAACTTTGTTATGTTTTATAACTTTCATTTTTTGCAGAAACTCTGTTAATTAGATGAAGTGTGTTTTTTTTTTAATTTTAATATGTTTCAAGCCTGTTCATAGTTTATGTGGCACATAATTTAGAATTAGCAGGCAGAGAAAGTAATGTTGACTGATATGTTAAGGGACATTATGGAAAAATTAGACCAAAGTAAGAACAAATGGTTAATGGCAGCAAAGAGGAATAAACTCAAATGAATAATAAAGCTAATGCTAGAAATAAAAAACACTATATATTAATGAATTACTATTTTCATGTGCTCAGGAATAGACTGAACATGCCTGATGAAAGAATCAGCATTCTTGAGATAGAATTCCACAACACTATCAATAGAATTCCCCCCAACACAATCAATAGAATATCCCACACTGAAACACAAAAAGAAAAAAGCATTTTAAAAATTGCCTTTTTTGAAAGATTTTCCTGTAAACCTATGGCTGCTGAATTTTTTAAAAAGTGGAACAGTAGAATCTAGAACTGTTCATCAATTCCAATGGTGAAACATAGTGATCACTGGGATACTAGAAGAAGGATGAGAGAATAGAGCAGAAGAAATATGTGTAGTAATTATTCCCAAGAAGTTCCCAAAATCATTGACAGAGAACATACTATAAAATCAGGAAAATTCAAGAACACCAAACAAAATAGCTAATAGAAAACTTCAACTAGGCACTTTATACTAAAACTTTAGCAAACAGAAAGCAAAAAGAAAATCTTAAAATAAATCAGAAGAAAAAAATTTTATTGTAGAGAACTAAGGACAAGAATTACATTGGACTTAGATAGAAATCATGCAAGATAAAAGAGGATGGTGTAAAATATTTAAGTGTGTGGAAAGTTAACAAACTAGCAATAAAACAACGATACGTAGAATGTTTTATTCAGTGACATTAACCTGAATGTAAAAGACAAAAATATGGACAAAAATTGATTGAATTCAATGTCTGCAGATCTACCATGTAACATGTTAACAAATTTATAATAGAAAAAAGAAAAATTATATAGGTCAGAAACATACATAAATAAATGAGGAACTTCAGAAAAGCAATGAATGAAGTTAAAAAATATTCATTCCTCTTATTTGTAATTGATATCAAAGATAAATGTTTGTTTACAGCAAAAAAAAACCAAACATGAATTGGTTGTTATAGCATGGACATTAGTTAATGGGATGGAAGAAAGGAATTGGGAATGCTCTGCTTTAAGGTACCTACATTATCTGTGAAGGGGTACAGATATGGTTGGAAGTGGGCATAGATTACTTGTAAATATATGTCAAAATCTGTAAAGCAAGTGTTTGTTTTTGTAAAATATAATTGATATGCTAAGAGAGGAGAGAAAATACAATCACGTCAATTGCTCACAAAACCGGAGAACGTATTTATAAAGAGGAAGAAAATAAAATAAAAAAAACATGCAAAAATAGAAAGCAGTTGCAAATATGATAGATATTAACCTAATGGCATAAAACTCCAATTAAAATGCAGAGATTGACAGACTAGAAAAAAAAAATAAGAAAGAAACATAAAACATAACCCACCTATATGCTGGCTACAAGAAACCAACTTGAATTTTAAAAATAGAAATTGATAAAAGCAATGTCATGGAGAAAGAGGTACTAAAGTATTCTGAATCATAAGGAAGATGAAATAGGTATATTAATTTCAGATGAATCAGAATTTAAAACAAGGAAAATTATCAGGAATCATAGCAGCATTTTGTAATAATAAAAAGGTTAATTCTTCAAGAAGACACACAAATCCTAAATGTAAACCCAATAACAGAGTATGGAAATATTTGATGCAAAAACTGATAGAACTGAAAGAATAAAGAGACTAATACAAATATAATAGCTGCCAAGTTAAACACTCTGTTTCAATAATTGACATATCCAACAAGCAGAAAATCATATAAGGATATAATTTAAACAGCTATATCAATCATCTTGATTTAACTGACATTTATAGAATACTCCATCCAGCAACAGGAGAATAAACATTTTTTTCTCAAGCTCAAATAAAACATGCACAAACACAGACCATATTCTGGGATAAAAAAACTTATCTTGGGAAGGAGGTGTGGCTTAAGCAGTTGACCACAAGAAGCAAAATTAAATAAAAAATAAAAAATCACTGGGGAGCCAACATGTGGTTAAGTGGTTCAGTGCTGGCTTTCCACAAGGTCTGGGGTTCAATCCCTGGACCCCGGTACATTGAAAATATACACATAT
>JAQZBX010020513.1:0-32926 GCA_029593785.1 Cabassous unicinctus
ACAGCTTGCCTTGTGGAGAGAGCACAGCAGCTGAGTCCAGAGAGAAACAAAGCCCTGGGAAGAGAGGAACCCAAGAAGCCTGAACTCTTGGCAGATGTTGACAGCCATCTTGCCCCAACACGTGACAATAGACTTTGATGAAGGAAGTAAATTATGCTTTATGGCCTGGTAACTGTAAGCTTCTACCCCAAATAAATACCCTTTATAAAAGCCAACAGATTTCTGGTATTTTGCATCAGTACCCCTTTGGCTGACTAATACAGTATCTTTTCTTCCTCCCAAGTCTTTGAAGACACTTTATGGTCAGAGAAGAATGGATCCAAAATGGGAAATAATCCCAAAGCATTCTGTGGAATTAAAATGGCAAAGCTGGGGCCCCTGAAATCTCAATTGGAGATTATGCTTCCCTGCAATATGGGGTTTTCAAATCTGGGGAAAGGGGATATTGATCTTAGACCCCTCTCTATGGCCAAAGAGTTCAAAGATGCATCTTTTGAACATAATCTGGGATGTCATTATATCACCTGGTAAAGATGTGGAATTGGTACAGTTTTCCTAAAAGAAAGTAGGACAATTGAAAGTGGCCAGTTTAAAAGGTCTTCACCTCTGCCCCTTTGAGAAGACTTATGCACTAAGGATAAATACAAAGAAGGATTTCCTTATACCAAAAGAGAGGTAGGTATGTTCATCCATGCTAGGGAGTTTCCTCCATAGTAAAGTGAGTCTGAATTCTAGACTTGAGATGACTTGGCATTTAGCTCCGGCTATGTAGAGTGTATAGTAGCATAGGCATCTCACCTAATCACAAGGTTGGAAATAGTTCTTTAACCTAAACTGAGGTCTTTCTCCCCTTGAGAACAAGACTGTGTTGATAATGCTACATTATCTTTTGATGTCTAGATTTCTCCAGGAGCAGAAACAAGGACCAGATGATGGGCATTCTCTCTAGTGTCACTGAATTCTGGCTTCTATGCTTCTGTGAATCCCAAGAACTACACCACATCTTTTTTGCTATATTCTTATTCTTCTATTCAGTGACATTAATGGGAAATACAGTTATCATTGTGATTTTTTGTATTAATAAACGTCTCCAGTCCCCCATGTACGTCTCCCTTTGTCACCTCTCTGTCCTGGAGATCCTGATCACAACCATTATTGCCCCCATGATGCTCTGAGAGTGACTGCTAAATGGGATGCAGACAATATCTTTGACTGCATATGTTGACAATTCTTTCTGTACCTTTCTGTGAAGACCACAGAGTTTGTGTTACTGGGAGTGATGGCCACATGGACCATAATGTGGCTGTGTGTAACCATTTAAGGTACAGCAACATGAACAGTCACACCTGTACATGGGTGGTGATTGTGTCATGGGTGTTTGGATTCCTTTTTCAAATCTGGCCCGTCTATGCCACATTTAAGCTTACCTTCTGCAAATCAAATGTGTTATACTATTTTTGTGTGAAAGAGGACAATTGCTCAAACTTTCTTGTGATGACAATTTTTTCACAGAATTTATTTTTTTAAATGACTGTTTTCATCATCTTTGGTTCTTTGATCCATACAATTTTCTTCTACACGTACGTCATCTTCACCATCCTCAAGATCTCCTCAGTCTCTAGCCAGAGGAAAACCTTCCCTACTTGTGCCTCCCACTTCATCTTTGTTGTTACTGGTTAATGGCAGTTGCTTGTTTCTTGATGTGATACACAAGCAAACCTAGAACATCCCAACTCCTTCTTATCATTATCATTTCAAAAATCAAGTGCTTGTAAAAATGCTACTCAATTCTTGGAAATAGACAAGGAAGGTAAAAATGAATCCCATTCTCTGCACGCTGGAATATCATAGATTTAATTTCTGCTTGTTTGCACTGTTGAAATCAAGGAAGCATATCCTTATGATTTAGGAAGAATGAGAGAATAAAATATCCACATATTTGAAAGGCTTCTATTAGCCCAGTAAATGATCATAATGAAATTCTGAAAATTTATTTCCTGGGGGAGCGAGAAAGAAGGGACAGAGTGGGGTGAAATAGGTTTCATAATCAGAGTACAAAATAGAGATGCTCACTTTTTGCTTGTTATCTTTTGCCAGGTTCTTTCCTATAATTTTCTGCAATTTCTTTACAAGATGGCCATCACATGTGCGAATACCCTAATGGCCTTTTATCAGGCCATATGTCACATTATTCTGGACTCATTGCTACTGCAAAGTAGGCATAGTGCTGCGTACATTTTGCCACAGAACCAAGCTACACTGTCATTACACATATATGTTGTTGTGCTTAATGATGTTCCACATTCCTCTGAGGTGCTGTTTATTTTTGTTCATTCTTTTTATCCATATACACCAGATTGCATAATCTCTCCTGGTCTTTCTTCAAGTTTGCTAATTCTTTTCACTGCCAGTTCAAATTGACTATTGAGTTCCTCTTGTGAATTTTTCCTTTCAATTACGGTATTTTGACTCCACAGTTTGCACTTGTTTCTTTTTTATAATTTCTATCTCTTTATTGTTATTCTTTATTTGGTGAGACATTGTTATCGTGTCTTCTTTTAGTTCTTTAAGCATGTTTTCCGTTAGTGCTGAGAATATATTTATAATGGCTGCTTTCAAGTATTTGCCTGTTAATTCTGACATCTGTTCCCTCTCACAGATGAGAAAATATGCTTGCACATTTTCCCTGTGTATGGGTCACCTATAATTGTCTTTGTAGGCTTCATGTATTTTTTTTGTGAATAGGACATTTAAGATTAGATATTGTAGCAACTTGGGAAATTGATTCTTGCTCTCACCCCAGCCCACCAACCAGGTTTGATATTTTTGTTTTCTTGTTTTGTTTTTTTTTTCCACAGTGTCTGACTGAAGTCGATTTCCTGAAGAGTATGAAGTCTCTTACCTACCCAACATCAACCAGGTCACTATGTCCATATCTCAGAGAGATTTGACTGCTAATATCCCCTTCTTCAGACAATTGCAATCATTCAACATCTAAGGAAAGTCCCCAGTCCAAGACTGACTGACTGACACAGCAATACAATAAACCATCCTACTGTCTCAACATGAATCCAAACCTTTGGAGCAATTTGTTCTTCAGAGAACCCACAGGACCATGCCAAATTCATCTCCAGCTGAGCTCACAGCCTTGATTCACTTTCTTACTTTGCCCTATCCTGCTTCTCCTATTCTCCTTTTTCTGAAAGCACTTCCATAATAATCACTTCTTCATGTTCTGTTTCTTGGGTGCCCTATCAAACTCAGTTGCTATTGGAAGTAGTCCTTAAAGTCAACTCTCATGATGAGAATCTGTAGGTGGATCACTTGTTACCCAAATACAAATTAGATGCCATCACTGGTAGTATTAAAAGACCCTAGATAGATTGCAGTAATGTATCAGTGCATTCTAAGATTTTTATCTCTGATATACTAGCATTTGGGAGGTTCAAGAGAAATAGTAAGTTAGGGGGTGTGGAATTTGGTAGTTGTTGCTATGTGCCATTCCTGAGGAGAGAAAATGGCAGGGAAAGACAATGGAAGAAATGTTTTATTCCAAATGGAATATGAGATATAATTATCTCTCAGTATATTTGTAACTGGAAAAAGAACTTAATAGATTTACTGTAATCCCCTGATTTCTTGCTAATGAATATCTCTAATCATATAACAGAGGAGCTTTATTTCATTTTTCTGAAAATATCCATGAATTTTTCCTTCCTGGAATGCAATAATTCCATAAAGAGTTTTTTAAATTATGATATCAATGGAGATTTATCCAATATTAATTTAAATTCAGTTATCTCTGTGTTTCTCTCAAATTCATGGGTAACTTGTCAATTCAGATTTCCAATATCCACCTAATATTCAATGTGAAACTCAGGTGTCATCTCATTAGAAAGCCATCCCCCAGTGTCCAGTCTTGGTGTTCCTGATATGCACTCTCACAAACCTTATGTGAATCTATCACTGAATTTTCTCCACCATGTTTTAAATAACTCTTTGTGTTCTTTCTCTTCATTTGGCTAAGAGACTTGTACAGATAAGGACTATCTGTGCTTTATTTACGTTTTTGCCCTTAAACTGTACAGAGTCTGGCAAAGTATAATCCACTCATTGTTGGTTAAATAAATGAGTAAAATTAATAAACGAACAATTATATAATGAACACCACATACATTGAAAAACAGTCATTTCGTGTTGCTAAGTACTGATCCTCAAATTAATCTCATGAAGCCAAGTAATCCTTGTGCGCACACTCAGGAATGGGACATGCAGTGAAGTAGAAAAACATACCCTAAACCCAAATATGCACAGGGGCTGGATAATTTCTCTTCATCAGAGAATAATTCCTGGCTGCTCTTCATTGAAAGGAAAGCCAATGTACTTCCCTTTACTGAAAGAGACATTCATGGTTTCACGGCCTTCCACTACATTCAGCATTCTTGTAGCTGCAGTGTGCATAGGGAGCACTTCCATAGTGGTATATGAAAGCTTCATGTCAGTCAGTGTAATGTTGAGGGCTCATTGTAGCTGTCACTCAGAGGCACAGAGAAACAAACCTTAAGAATCCTGACAGTGGTGTTCCCACTCAACCTGGAACTACTTGCCTATATTTGACCAGGACTCTGGCTTATCATATTATTTATGAATGCCTGTTAGCTTCTACATCTTCCACTATATAGTGGCTTGACTGGCTCATTGCACAAATTAAGGAAAAAGGGATTGAGAAAGGGGGTGAGCACTGAAGTCACAAAGATTATCAATCTTGTTGACTTCCACAGAGTGTTCTTTGCCAAGTCTAACATATAGGGAGATGGTGCTACTGTAGCTAAAGGAAACCAGGGTGTGGCGAAAATCTGTGGAGAAGCTTTCTGGCACCAATTAGCAGAGGATAACCACAGTACAGTGGTTATGATGTAGCCAAGGGGGTGAGGGTCACCAAGAAAGAGCTGAGGCCCAAGGCTAAGACCATAATGGTGTCCTAGAATTCCAGAAGGCTTGTGTCTGAACAGTCCAGCATTGTCACAGATGAAGTGGCTAAAGATGTTACCATGGCAGTAATTGAGATGAACCTACGTGAGGAAATAAGTCACATGGCTAGGAAAGGAGCTACCCAGGCCACCTTTGCCAATTGGACACATATAGCCCAGTTCATTGAAGTGCCATATTGAGGGAGTGGAAATGGCAATTAAGTGTCCAAAGGCTATGGCTGCCAGAAGGAGAGAGAAATTGGAGCCCAGAAAAAAGTAGAAGTAGAAATGGCCTATACAACCTGTGAAATGAATGACCTTGTGGGTATCTAGCATGTCTGAGAGTATCCTGGGCATGGCAGTCATAGTCAGCAAGATATTCCCCAGGGAAAAATTTCCTAGGAAGAATTTCATGGGAGTATGAAGATGATTGGTTTGGGCCATGATCATGATCAGGATGACTGCGTTTCCCATGAGGGTGAGATGATGAAGCACAAGGAAGGACCCATACAGCAGAACCAGCGGCTCACCAAAAGAGAAGCACAAAGGACAAATTTGGATGGGTAGCTCAGGTTTGTCATTGTCCAGGTGCTGGTTCCCTGCAAGGGAAGAAATAAGAGACAAAGATGACACACCACATATAGAGACATAGAAATAGAGACAGAGAACCATTGATCATGAAATAGAGATAGACTCAGAGAAAGAAAGGCAGGAAAAGATAGGTAAATAGACAGTAATAAGCTGAAATTCAAAGAGAAGTGATGAGGAAAGAAGTAAAAAATGGAATCTGAGATTCATAGAAAAACAGAGTTAGGGCATGATAGAAGTTAAGAGCATAGGAAGTCATTGACCCAGGTAAAAAAGACTAGAGAGGAGCAGAGTATGACAGACTACATAACAACACATTGACCCTTAGGAGAAAGCAATAAGGAAACAAAGAGGGAAGCAGTAGAGGAAGTCCAAAGTTAGCAGAGGGAGACACAGAGATAGAGACATGCAAAGAAAGTGACTGAGTTATTGCAGGTCTCCCAGAAATCTCCAGATTTGTGTGATGCCAAATGATCTATGACCAAGAAGCTGTGCACCGAAGCCCCTTTAAAGGGCCTTTGCATTTCTTCATATGCTCTCCCTCTTTTGAGGACACGCATTCACATTTCTTTAGCAATGATCATGAAATTAGTGGATAATCAGTGTTTTGATTCAACAAATTAGCTTTCTTTGGAGAGGCTATCTGGTATGAGGCTGAGAGCAGAAAGGATGCAGGAGGTCATGTAAAGAAGCTTCAGTATCGAGTATCCAGGCTGCTGCTCTTAGGTAGGCTACGAGGACTTAGAGATGGACAGCATATTACCTTTGCTTCTGCAGTGTCTTTCCCACACTTCCCTTTTTCCTCTATCTCTCTCAGGGTGTTTTTGATCTTAAATATGGAACGAGATAGCCCGTGTTTTAATTCTGGCTATAGCCCTGGATTGTTGTGGTCATGTGCTAATTATTTATCCTCTCTCAGCCTCAGTTTACTCAACTATAAAATTAAGGTAGATAACAGAACTTAGTAGTTACTTTCTACTACTATTGTAAAGGTTAAATGAGTAAACTACTTAGTCCAGTGACTGACAGATACTACGTGCTAAACAAACAGCTGTTGTCATTGCTATAATTGTTATGTCTGCCAATGAAAGCCAGAGTTTCTTTGCCCATTATCATTCCACACTTTTTATGCCAGTATGCGTGTAAAAGGTGTGTTTGAGTATGTGTTTGTGGGTGTATGTGTGTGTTTGTGCATGTATGAATATCTCCCAGCTTTATGATGTCCCTTACAATTTCAGTTCGCCAAAAAAATAATTTAAAAAAATGTCAAACATCAAACAAAAATAAGTATTATAACACAAACTATCAATAGCGGAGAAAGCAAAACCTTTATAGGTACGCTCTGGCCTTCTCTCTGGCCCCATAAAAGGTTGATCTGAGACTGTGTCCAGTCACACAACAATGCATTCCAATTTAAAGAAGAGGGTTTGTTTCCCTAGCAGCACTGCATTCACCCACTGAAACCATTAGCCTAAAATCTACATCTAGCAACCTCAGAATTCACTATCAATCCTTATACTTGTGCTGACAGATCCCTGACAGGTAGACAAACCTACAGCCCTCACCCAGCCTCTATACACAGTGACTTCTTGAGCTGCTCAGGTTAAGACATTCTTGCCTGGAGACTCCTGCATTTTTTATCTACCCTGTGATACACAGTCTGTTGTCCTTGTTTAATGCCTTGAAGCTGGCAGTGAACACAGCTTTGTGCACAGTTGGGAAGGGGGTCACTGCTGTGCAAGTGACTCTACAAATTAAAACATCTCTTATACTTCTGTTGATGTCCTAACTACAGGCTCACCCATCTCACTACAAAGCTCAGGACAGCAGCACTGATGTGGGCTGGAGGGTGGGAATAAAGTCCTCCAGGACACCTGAGGGAAAGGGGGTGTTTCTGCTCTTCTCTTCTACAGATGAATGCTCTTGATTCTCTCTATCCACGATGTCTCGATCCTTTCAGTTTCTTGATGATATTTATAGATGAACTTAGGTTGGATGGGAAACTTAGACTCCAGCCTAGTGTCCTCTTTGACATGAAAGGAAGGTGTCCTCTGGGGACTTATGAGAAGGTAGCATTCCTTCTTCTAGCAATGATAGGTGCTTTATTCTGGGGATCAACATTTGTGAAAAAATTTCTGAATGAAGAAAAGGGAAGAGACCTGGATCCACCTAAGCAGTTGATGGACTAAGATCAGTTCCATGTCAGTGCCATTACCTGGCCCATTTCCTTCTTCATGGGACTGTGGAAGGAAAATGAGATCATGGGAAAACATAAAGGAATTTCTCTATCTGAACTAAAATCATAGCAGGTTGGGTATATGGCCAGGGCTGGATCCAGAATTTCCATTTGGAATTTTTTTTCTCCTTGTCTGATCCAGGTATTGAAGACCTGGGAAATCAGGTTATGTAGGCCTTGGACCACAGCACCCTCTTGTCTGCTCACTCTAAAGTGTCATCTTTAGAAGTTGGGGAATCAAAACAGTGCACTTAAGAGAAGATATCTGTCTCTCAGAGGCAGGGCCTCTGATAGGTATATCTTAGAACATGGCCAGAATGAAGGACATGTATGTGACTGCTGTGAGAAGACACATACATAAAGCTGAAGGATAAAGGTAAAGGGATTCTGGTAGTTGCCCACTCCAAGGAATGAGCTCCTTAGTCATCTCCGAGTCACAGTCCTTCTCAGAAAGTTCAGACTTCATAGATGCCACCAAACTCAAGCCTGCCCACACCCACTCTAATACATGCAGGATCCAGAGTTTCCATTTGGAGAGCTAAATTTTGCTTGATATTTATTTTGTTAAATAAATATCAAGCAATAGCTTTACAATGAAGATAGTGCAAACATGCCCTGAGTCTAAGAACTTCTAGACCTGGGAGTGTTAGGCCAGGAATCCTAAAACTGCGTTTTCAGGCCAGAGCCAATGATAGCCAAGAAGGAGTTTAGGTCATCCTGGATAGAAATGAGAGAGATGGTAGAAATGAGCATCTTGTTAACAGGTAGTTCAGGCAGGCAGACAGGGTGGGTGGTCAAAGTGGGCTGGAGGCAGGATGTATTAGGAAATGGAAAATTAAAGGTACTGGCTGGTGTTGTATGCATTTTTTTTTGCACTTATGCAGCATTTTTATTTATCACACAAGTTACACATGATCATTGTAGAAAGATGAGAAATTTTAACTTTAAAATTAAGAGAGGATTCTAGTCACTTGATTTCCCACCATTCCAAATTTATATATATATATATACATATATATATATATATTATTAACAAAATGGAATGAAAATATAAATACTATTTTACAATTTTTTTCACTTACCCATACCTTTTCTGTTCCTTATATAATCTTTCTAAAGTATCAGTTGAAATTGTTTGATAGTGTTCTATTATCAGGCCATATAGCCTTTTTCTTGAAGACAATCCCCTATTCTTTTATGATTTCATTATTTTTTCTTTTTCGGAATTCTAAACATTTTTAATGAACAGACTTACAGCAAAATCTCTTCTCACAACTTAATTATATTTCTAATAAAATGTGAATGGTTATGACCCTTATTCGGATACTGATTTAAGCAAACTGAAAAGAAGCAATATGACAATTGGAGAAATTTGAACACTAACTGCATAGCTAATAATATTTACTAATTATTAGCTGAAATAATGATATTATGACTGTGTTTTTAAAAAGTGCTTATCATTTAGAGACAACTATTTTAATATTTATTTGTGCATGA
The DNA here is from genome assembly GCA_029593785.1 of Cabassous unicinctus. NCBI lineage: Eukaryota > Metazoa > Chordata > Mammalia > Cingulata > Chlamyphoridae > Cabassous > Cabassous unicinctus. Next base: position 9,292 of record JAQZBX010020513.1, read on the forward strand.
CATAGTATCTTTGGTTTGTTTCAAAATAATCTGGAAAGTGGGAGGAAGGAAGCAGCAGGGGTATAGATAAAAGAATCCTGGGCATGAGTGCCTAATTGTTGAAGCTGGGTACATTGAGATTCATTATGCTATTTTTTCTGCTGTTTTGTATGCTTGAGAATTTCCTCATTAAACATTATATCTAAGCACTGATTACTGTAGCAAAAAAGCATTTATTAAGCACCAAGTCATAGTGCCAGGTATGCCATTCTCACAACAATCTTGAGACGTAGATCTATTAACCCGATTTAAAAAAACCCATATATAGTAAAACGAGTATTTAAATTCAGGTCTAAGTACAAAGGCAAGATTCTTCATGGTAAAAGGACTCATACCAAATAAAGAGTCTGATTTAATAAAGAAGGGAGCTGTTAAGTGAAAAAAATTACATTTAATATGGCTTATATACTTTATGTAATCAAAATGTTTGTGTATTTCCTCATGGTTGAACTAAATGTGGAGATCTCATGAGCCAATGAATGTATATGTGTTCAGAGAGTTCACGAAAGTCACCTTGTTCATTTTTACATATTGACCAGCCCAGGAGTGGGTAATGACTGACTATAAAAACTATGTGTGGATTTCTGAGTGCTTATTTACTTTATCTTCTTGAAATTATATTTCAACATCTTACAACTCTCACTGGTCACTTATTTTGAACTTATAGGGCCTTATAGTGACTGAAAAAAATTGGACTCATGTAAAGAACATGGTAAATTTTAAAGATTTTTTCACTTAAATATGTAACAATTTTGAGACATGGAATATAGGTGAATAATATTTAAGAACTCTGAAAAAATATAGAAGAGACTCTAATGAAATATTGGACGAGCAAAAGAAACTTCAAGGGAAGAAGACTAAGAACAATGAAGAAAGAGAATCATAACTGAAATGAAAATGCAAGAACTAATCTGATAGAGCCATGGTGTTAGAATAATCAGTAAGTTATATCTGACATGGAAGAACATAATATAGAAAATATAGACTACCACTTGCCACTGCATGACAAGATACCCGGAACAAGAGTTAGACTTATTGAATATCCCAAAACACTGTCATGACTTGACTCACTCCATATTTGCCACACTTTTTCTATTAAGAGAGGTGATTACAGAATCTATAGAGAAGATATCTGAAAATAGAACTTAACGATGGCCTTTACATCAATTGTGCCAAAGTTGAACCACCTCTTAGAAACAATCCACCTTTATTTTTCTAATGCACACTTAGCTTTATCACTTGGTCTTACCACAAACTGGAATTCCTTCATTCACTCAACAGATACTCATTAGGTGCTTGCTATGTATCAGTCACTGTTTCAGGCAATGAAGATACTGCAGTCAGAAGAGAAGGGGAGAGGACAAAAATCCCTGACCTTATAAATCTTACATTCTAGTGGTGGGGAGACAAATAAATAGATGAATGAATGAATGGATGGAGGTATTGTAGTTATTATTTTATGTTAACTGAGTAACTTGTAAGTTTGATACAAAAATATATTTTTAATTAAAAACTCTATAAATGACAGATGTGTTATAAATGCTATAGAAAAAAGCAATCAATAGGGATAAGCAATGTCATCGGAAGTGAGAGATACAATTTTTAAAATTATTATTATTATTTTTAATTAGAAAAGTTGTATATTCATCAAAAAGTTACATAAAAAAATAAGGCATTTTCTTATACCCCTGAATTGTTGACACTTTGCATTAGTGTAGCACCTTTTTCACAATTGATGAAAGGATATTAAAATAGTACTAATAAATATCAACCATATTTTACATTAGGTATAATTCCCCTATATACCACACTATTACTAACACTTTGTAGTAGTGTTGTACACTTCTTACAATTCATGAAAGAACTTTCTTATTCTTGTACTATTAACCCCCATGCATCATCCACATTAGGGTTCACTGTGTTATACAGCTCATGTTTTAACTAAAGTTCATTCTAATAATATATATGACCCAAATCTTTCCCTTTCAATCTCATTCACATAAATAATACAGTGCTCTTAAGTATACTCACAAAAATGTGCTACTGTGAGAAGGTATTGCAACACCTACTCTACAGCTCATTGGACTCACCCAGGACAACTAACAAGGAGATGATGATGGGCAACGACCATCCAAGGAATAGAGAGAGTCTGCAACTGCAAGCAAGATAGTCCTATCCATCTTCCCCATGGGATATAATCCCCCTCTCAATTAGAGGTGGAATGGACATCACCATCCCAGAATCCTCAGGATTGTGGAAAGAACTATGGACTAGAGTGGACTTACCGGTATTCTACTATAGACATATTGTGATTCTAGCAATGGTAGAAATTACAACGTCGATATAGAGCCAGTGGCTACTGGAGGCTCTGGGGACAGGGAGAGGGAAAAATAGTTGTAATACAGGGGCTTTGGGGGACTTGGAAATCGTCCTGAATGACACTGCAATGACAGATATAGGCCATTTTATATCATCACATAACATGCAGAACTGTGTGGGAGAGAGTGTAGTCTATAATATGAACTATGGTCCATGCTTAATGGCAAAGCCCCAGAATGTGTTTATCAATTGCAATGAATGTGCCACACTAATGAAGGACGTTTATGTGGGAGGGTGTGGGAGGTGTGGGGAGTGGGGCATATGGGAATCCCTATAGTTTTTGTGTAACATTTATGTAATCTAAGTATCTTTTAAAAAATAAAAAATATATATTATTTAAAAATGTGCTATCAAACCATCCATTTTCAAACATTTATGTTCAACGTATATAGAAATTCTGTACAAATTAAGCATCAACTCTCCACTTTCTACCCCCAATCCATCCCCAGGTAACCTATATTCTAGATTCTAACTCTATGAGTTTGCCTATTATAATTATTTCATATCAATGAGATTTTACAATATTTGTCGTTTTGTGTCTGGCTTATTTCACTCAGCGTAATGTCCTCAAGGTTCAACTATGTTGCCATATTCATCAGGATTTCATTCCTTCTTAACAGTTGAATAATATTCCATTGTATATATATTCTGCATTTTGTTTATCCATTCATTGTTGGATGGAACTTGGATTGTTTACATTTTTGGCAATTGTGAATAATGCCTCTATGAACACTGGTGTGCAAATATCTGTTTGACTGGCTGCTTTCAATTTGTCTGGGTATATACCTAGTAGCAGAATTGCCTGGTCATATGGTAATTCTATATTAAACTTCCTGAGGAACTGCCAAACTGGCTTCCACAGCGTCTACTCCATTTACATTCCCACCAGCAAAAAACGAGTATTCCTGTTTCTCAGCATCCTCTCCAACACTTGGGCTTTTTTTTTTTTTAATGGTATCCCATCCAAAGGGTATAAAATAATATCTCACTGTTGTTTTGATTTGCATTTCCCTATTGGCTAGTGTTGTTGAGCATCTTTTCATGTGCTTTTTAGCCATGTGTATATCTTCTTTGGGAAAATGTCTTTTCAAGTCTTTTGCCCATTTTTAACTGGGATCTTGTCTTTTTATTGTTGAGTTGTAGGTTTTCTTTATGTATTCTGGATATTAAACCCTTATTGGAGATGTGGTTTCCAGCTATTTTCTCCCATTGAGTAGGTTGTCTTTTCACTTCTGTGACAAAGCCCTCTGATGCGCACAAGTTTTTAATTTTGAGGAGGTCTCATTTATCTATTTCTTCATTCATTGCTTTTACTTTGGGTGTAAATTCTAAGAAACCATTTCCTAACACAAGATCCCAGACATGCTTCCCTTAATTTTCTTCTAGGACTTTCATAGTCCTGGCTCTTATATTTAGGTATTTTATCCATTTTGAATTCATTTTTGTATATGATGTGAGGCAAGATTCCTCCTTCATTCTTTTGCATATGGATATCCATTTCTCCAAGAACCGTATGTTGAAAAGACTATTCTTGTGTAGGGGGTCCACAAATGAGTCCCTACACATGGATCTTCTGTCCCTTCTATTTGAATCTATAGTTAGTACTATACATGGGAATATGTCCAAGAGACTTAAATCTTTGGTCTGTCCATGTGTTAGTAGGGCCTGGAACCTCAACAGAGTTGCAACACCTACTCTCCAGTTCATTGGACTCACCCAGGATAACTAACAAGGTGATGATGGTGGACAACACCAATTTCAAGGAACAGAAAGTATTTGCAACTGCAAGCAAGATAGTTCCATCCATATGCCCCAAGGGTCTAAGCCCTCTTACAATTAGAGGCAGAGTGGGCATCACCATCCCCAAATCCTCAAGATTGGGGAATGAACAATGGACTAAAGTAGACTTACTATTATTCTACTATAGACTTATTGTTATTCTAGCAATAAAATAACTTTTATCATTGACGTGGAGGCTGTGGCCACCAAAGGGTCTGAGGGGAGAGAGAGGGAAAACTAGGTGTAATATGGGGATATTTTCAGGACATTGAAATTGTCCTGCATGACATTGCAATGATGGATACAGGCCATTATATATCTTGTCATATTTTACAAAATTGTGCTGAATAGAGTGTAAACTATAATGTAAACTATAATCGATGGTTAGTTGCAATTCTTCAATGTGTGTTTATCAATTGTAACAAATGTACCACACTAATGAAGGATATTGTTAATGTGGGAAAGTGTGGGAGGGGAAAGGATTTGAGCATATTGCAATCCCCTATATTTTTTATATAACATTTACGTAATCTAAAGTTTCTTTAAAATAAATAAATAAATAAATAAATAAATAAGAAATAAAGAAAAGACTATTCTTTTCCATTTGAGTAGATTTGGCAGTCTTGTCAAAACTTAATGGGCCAAAAGAATAAAAAATAAAAATAAAAATAAAAATAAAACTTAATGGGCCAAAAATGTGAGCATTGATATTTGAGCTCTCAATTCAATTCCATTGGTATATCTATCTATCCTTGTACAAACGCCATGCTGTTTTAACCACTGTAGCTTTGGAGTATGCTTTACAGTCAGGAAGTGTGCATCCTCCAACTTTCCTCTTCTTCTTTTTAAAGATAGTTGTGGCTACTAGGGGCCCTTTACCATTCCAAATACATTTGATAATAATTGTGTTTTCCTTTATTGCAAAGAAGGCTGTTGGAATTTTGACTGAGATTTTGTTGCTTCTGTAAATCAATTTGGATAGAGTAGATATCTTAATAATATTTAGTCTTCCAATCCATGAGTATGCACTGTCCTTCCATTTATTTAGATCTTCTTTGATTTCTTTCAGCAAAGTTTTGTAGTTTTCCTTCATTAATTCTTTTACATCCATGGTTAAATTTATTCCTAAATATTGATTTTTTAGTTATTATTGTAAATGGACTTTCCCCCTTAATTTCCTCCTCTGATTTTTCATTACTTATGTATAGAACACTACTGGTTTCTGTGTGTTGGTCTTTTACTTGACCATTTTCCTGATTTTGTTTATTAGAGCTAATAGCTTTCTTGGAGATTTTTTAGGACTTTCCATACATAGAATCACATCATCTGCAAAGAATAAACTTTTACTTCATCCTTTTCAATTTGGATGCCTTTAATTTCTTTTTCTTGCCTAATTGCTTTGGCAAGGACTTTCAGTATAAGGTTGAATAACAGTGGTGATAGTAGGCATCCTTGCCTTGTTTCAGGTCTCAGAGTGAAAAATTTCAGTCCTGCACCATTGAGTATGATACAAGCAGTATGTTTTTCATATATGCCCTTTATCATTGGAAGAGTTTCCTTCTATTCCAATTTTTATAATTGTTTTTCTTAAGAAGTATGCTGGATTTCGTCATACGACTTTTCTGTGTCAATGGAGATGATTATGTATTATTTCCATTTGTTTTGTTGATTGGGGTATTACATTAATGTTTTCCTTTTAATGAGCCACACTTGTATAATGGGGATAAAACCTACTTGATCATGGTGTATAAGTCTTTCAACGTGCTGTTCCCTTTGATTTGCAAATATTTTGTAGAGGATTTTTGCATCTATATTCATAAGAGAAATTGATCCATAATTCACTTTTCTTATAGTATCTTTATCTAGCTTTGCTATTAGGGTAATGTTGACCTCATAGAATGAGTTAGGCAGTGTTACCTCCTATTCAATATTTTGTAAGAATTTGAGCATGATTAGTATTAATTCTTCTTGGAATGATTGTTAGAATTCACCTGTAAAGCCATCTGACCCTGGGCTTTACTTTGTTGGGAGGTTTTTGGTGACTGACTCATTCTCTTTATTTGTAATTGATTTATTAAGGTATTCTATTTCTACTGAAATCAGTGTAGGTTGTTTGTGTGTTCCTAGGAATTTTTCCATTTCATCTAAGTTGTCTCATTTGTTGGCATACAGTTGTTCATTGTATCCTCTTATTATCCTTTTTATTTCAATGAGGTTGTAGTAATGCCCGCCCCCATTTCTGATTTAACTTTTTTGCATCCTCTCTCTTTTTTTCTTTGTCAGTCTAGCTAAGGATTTGTCAATTTTATTGATCTTTTCAAAGAATCAGATTTTGTTTCCTAATGCTCTTTATTGTTTTTTATTCTCTATTTCATTTATTTCTCCTTGAATCTTTGCTATTTCTTAATTTTGGCTAGTTTTGGCGTTAGTTTGCTGTTCTTTTCTTAGTTTTTCCAGGTGTACAGTTAAGTCTTTCATTTTAGCTCTTTCTCCTATTTTAATGTAAGCATTTAGAGCTAATAATTTCCCTCTTATCATTGCCTTCACTGCTCCCATAAGTTTTGATGTGTTATGTTCCATTTTTATTTGTCTCAAGATATTTTTATTTCCCTTGCAATTTCTTCTTTGACCTGCTGATTTTTTGAGGGCTGTGTACCTTCTATATTTTGGAGTTTCCATTTCTCTACCTGTTATTGATTCCTAACTTAACTTCATTATGGTCAGGGAGGATGCTTTGTATGATTTCAATCTTTCTAAATTTATTGAGACTTGTTTTGTAACTCACAATGTGATCTATCCTGGAGAATGATCCATATGCACTTAAGAAGAATGTGTATCCTGCTGTTTTGGTGTGCAATGTTCTGTATATGTCTGTTAAGTCTAGTTCGTTTATCATATTATTCAAGTTCTTTCTTGCCTTATTGATTTTCTGTCTAGATGTTCTAGCTTTTGATGAGAGTGGTGCATTGAAGTTTCCAACTCTTATTGTAGAGGTGTCTATTTCTCCCTTCCATTTTGCCAGTGTTTGCCTCATGTATTTTGGGGAACCATGGTTAGGTGCATAAATATTTATGATTGTTATTTCTTCTTGATGGGATTTCCCTTTTATTGATATATAGTGTCTCTCTCTGTCTCTTATAACAGCTTTTGACTTAAAGTCAATTTTGTATGTTATTAGTATAACTACCCCAACTCCGTTTTTGGTTACTATTTGCATGGAAAATTTTTTTATAAACCTTTTGCTTTCAATCTATTTGTATCTCTGGATCTAAGGAGAGTCTCCTGTGAATAACACATAGTTGTATCATGTTTTTTTATCCATTCTGCCAACCTGTGCCTTTTGATCAGGGAGTTTAATCCATTGACATTCAGTGTCATTACTGTTAAGGCAGTACTTACTTTCAGTCATTTTGTACTTTGGTTTTTTTATGTCATATCTTTTTTGTCTCTCTTTTCTTTTATTGAAACCAGCTTTTCTGTATAGTTGATCTTTTGTGGCTGTATCTGACTAAACCCTTTCTCATTTCTCTTTCTGTGTATTTGAAAAAAATTTTCTTTGTGGTTAACCTGTGGTTTATATTACACAACCTACAAATATAATCTACTAATTTGAAAAGATACCAACTTAGCATCAATAGCATACACATTCTCTTCTCCCATATCCCTCTGTTTTCTCTCTTTATGTTGTTTTTTTCCCACTTCATATTTTGCACTTCCATTATCAGAAAATATGCCTTTTTCTTATTCACCTGTATTCTGATTCTTATATGAGTAAAAGAGTAGAGTTGTATATGGAAGATACAGTATTGTTGTGTTTTGCCTTTACCCTTTTATTTATCCTTACTGATGAGCTTTGTTTCTTCACTCCAAGCCATTCTTTCCTGTCTTTTTCTTTCAACCTGCAGAACTCCCCTTAGTAATTCTTGTAGGGCAGATGTCTTTTTTATTAACTCAGTTTCTTTTTATCTGTGAGTATTTTAAACTCTCCCTCATTTTTGAGGGACAGTTTTGCCAGATAAAGATTTTTGGCTGGCAGGTTTTCTCTTTCAGTACCTTAATTATATTATACCACTGCTGCCTTCTCTCATAGAAGACATGCCTCGATGTCTTCTGATGAGAAATTGGCACATAGCCTTATTGAGGATCCCTTGTATGTGACAAATAGCATTTCTCTTGCTGCTTTTAACTTCTCTCTTCATCACTGACATTTGATATTCTGATTAGTATGTGTCTTCAAGTAGGTCTATTAAGATTTATTGTTTTTGGAGTATGTTGAGCTTCTTGGACATGTATTTTATGACTTTCATAAGAGTTGGGAAATTTTTGTTGATTATTTCCTCAAATATCTTTCTTCCCCTTTTCCCTTCACTTCTCCTTCTGGGACACCCAAGCCATGTATGTTTGTGAGCTTTGTGCTGTCACTCAAATCCCTGAGATAGTCTTAAGTGTTAAATGCTTTTGTATTCTTTTCTCTATCTGTTCTTCTGACTGTATGACTTTGATTGTCCTTTTTCTTCTAGTTCACTGATTCTTTCTTCTGCCTGTTCAAATCTGCTATTATATGCCTCTAATGTATTTTTAATCTTCATTATTGTGTATTTTATCCCCATAATTTTGTTATGCTTCTTTTTATACTTTCAAATTCTTCCTTATTCTCACATATTGGCTTCTCAATATCCTTTATCTCTTGCATGTCTTCCTTTATCTCCTTGAATTGACTTAGGATATTTGTTTCAGCAGCTTTGAATAGTTGTTCCAGCTTCTGAGTCTCCTATGAAGTTTTAATTTGTTCCCTTGACTGAGCTCTGTCTTCCTGTTTCTTAGTATGGCTTGTAATTTTTGCTGATGTCTAGGCATCTAATTATCTTGATGAATTAATTCTAAAGTTCTGTTTCTCCCTCTTGTCTAGGTCTTAGTTGTTAATTAGATTTGTATTAAGACTTCTTTGATGCTTGTTCTAATTTATTCCAAACATTTAGAGTGGCTCATTCTTAGCTGTTCAGATTTACTCAGCCTTTCTTCATCTGTTTCTTGTTCTGGATATGCCATACAATTTTTAAGTTTGCACTTTTTGTGCCTTGTTTCACTTCCAGGAGAAAGCTTCCACACCTCTGTTCCTTCTACAGAAATCTTGATCTTGTCTTTTTAAGTGCTGAGTATTCTCCCCAGATACTATGGTTTGTTTAAATTATCTCTCTTACTCAGTGCCCCGATTTCCTTACATTTCTCACTTGTGGGACACATCCTGTCTTACAGCAGCACAATTTTCCCTTTTTTTCTATGAGGCTTTTCTACCTCCAGTATCTTCCCCATAATGTTATCTTGCCCTGGAGCTCAGATGGAGTCAAATCAGCAAGGTGAGGCAATCCAGAAAGATGCATTTTGAATTTAGGTGGTCCAGCAAACAAAGACAGATTCAGTGCGTGCACATCTTGCCAAGAGTTCAGTCACAATCACAGAATACAACAAGAGCAAAAACTAAACCCAAAGCAAGCAGAAGAAAAAAATAACAAGCAGAAATAGATGAAACAGAGAATAAGAAATATAGAGAGCATTAACAAAGCCAAAGTTAATTCTATGAAAAGATTTTTAAAAAATGACTAACCCTTACTTGGACTGAGAAAGAAAAACAGAGAGAAAATGCAAATAAATAAAATCAGAAATGAGAGGGGGCACAATACTACTGACTCCACAGAAATATAAAGGATCATATGCAGGTACTATGAACAACTGTATTAGACAATCTAGATGCAATGGACAAATTCCTAGAGTCACACAAACCACCTACACTGACCCTAGAAGAAATAGATGATCTCAACAGACCAATCACAAGTAAAGAAATTGAGTAAGTCATCAAAAACCTCCCAAAAAAGAAAAGTTCAGGACAAGATGGCTTCACAGGTGAATTCTACCAAACATCCCAAAAGAATTAGTACCAATCCCACTCAAAATCTCCCAAAAAATAGAACAAGAGGGAACAGTCTGCAAATCATTCTATGAGACCAACATCACCCTAATACCAAAGCCAGAAAAAGATACTGCAAAAAAAGAAAATTATAAACCTATTAATCTTATGAATATAGCTGCAAAACTCCTCTACAAAATAATTGTAAATTGAAGTCAATAGCACATTAAAATAATTATTCACCAAGATCATATGGATTTTATCTCAGGTGTGCAGGTATGCAAGTATGGTTCAAAATAACAAAGGAATGGGGAAAAATATGTAATCATTTCAATTGAAATAGAAAAGACATTTGTCCAAATCCAGCATACTTTCTTGATAAAAACACTTAGAAAAATTGGAATAGAAAGAAACTTCCTCAACATGATAAAGGGCATATATGAAAAACCCACTGTTAACATCATCCTCAATGGTGAAAAACTGAAATCTTTCACTCTAAGACCTGGTACAAGGCAAGGATGCCCTTTGTCACCACTGTTATTTAACATTGTACTGGAAGGTCTAGCCAGAGCAATTAGGCAAGAAAAAGAAATTAAAAGCATCCAAATTGGAAAGGAAGAAGTAGAACTTTCACTTTTTGCAAATGGCATGATCTTATATATGGAAATTCCCAGAAAATCTCCAACAAAGCTAATGTAACTAATGAACAAATTTAACAAAGTGGAAAGGTACAAGAGCAACACACAAAAACCAGTAGTGTTTCTATGCATAAGTAATGAGCAATCTGAGGTGGAAATTAAAAAAATTCCTTTTACAATAACAACTATAAGAATCAAATATCTAGGAATAAATTTAACCAAGGATGTAAAAGAATTATAGAAGGAAAACTACAAAACTTGCTCAAAGAAATCAAAGAAGATCTAAATAAATGGAAGAACAGTCCATACTCATTGATTGGAACACTAAACATGGTTAAGAGTTCACATACTGATTTACAACTGAACTGAGTTCACATATTGATTTACAGATTCGGTGCAATTTCAATCAAAATTCCAACAGTCTTCTTTGCAGAAATGGAAAATCCCTAATTGTCAATTTTATTTGGAAGGGTAAAGGGACCCTAATAGCCACAACTATCTTGAGAAAAGAAGAACAAAGTTGGAGGATGCACACTTCCGGACTGTAAAGCATATTGCAAAGCTACAATGGTCAAAACAGCATGGTATTGGCACAAAGATAGACATATAGACCAATGGAATTGAAATAAAATCTCAAAAATCAACACCAACATTTATGGCCCATTAATTTTTGCCAAGGCTTCTAAGTCCACTCAATTGGGAAAGAATAGTCCTTTCAACATATGGGCCTTGGAGAAGTGGATATCCATATCCAAAAGAATGAAGGAGGAACCCTATTTCACACCATTTAAAAAAAATAAACCCCGAATGGATCAAAGACATAAGTTTTAAGAGCCAGGATTATAAAACTCCTTGTAGTAAATGTATGGAATTATCTTTGGGATCTTTTGTTAGCCAATAGTTTTTTTTTTATTTTTTTTATTTTTTTATTTGTAAAATGATATATAAATACATATGCATATATGTGCATTTGTTTACATAAATGTTATTTGTTATATATATATATACATTTTATAAAGGTGCCTAGATTACCCAAATATTACTCAGAAACTACAGGGATTCCCATTCTCCCCACCGCCCACACCCCCAACAACACCCCACACAACCATTCCCCATCCGTGTGTTAGACTTTACATTCAAAACACATGCAATGAGAGAAAAAATAGATAAATGGGACCTCCTCCTAGTTATACCTTTTGTGCATCAAAGGATTTTATAATGAAAGTGAAAAGTCATCCTACTCAATGAGAGAAAATATTTGGTAACCACATATCTGATAAAGGTATAATATCCAGAATATAAAAAGAGATCCTACAACTCAACCATAAAGAGACAACCCAATTTTTAAAAAATGGGTCAAAGACTTGAATAGACATCCCCTCCCCCAAAAATATACAAATGCCCTGATACTACCTCTAAAGATGCTCCACATCAAAAGCTATTAGAGAAATGCAGATTAAAACTACGAGATACAATTTCACACCTTAAAGAATGGCCATTATTTTTTTTTAATGGAAAATTACAAGTGCTAGAGAGGATGTGGAGAAATAGGAACACTTCATCACTGTTGGTAGGAATGTAGAATGGTGGAACCTCTGTAGAAGACAGTTTGGCAGTACTTTAAATAATCTAAATGATCCAGCAATCCTGTTACTAGGAATATATTCAGAAAAACTGAAAGCAGGATGCAGACTGACATTTGCACTGATGTTCCTAGCAACATTATTCAGAATTGCTAAAATGGAACCAGCCCAAGTGTTCATCAATAGCTGAGTAGATTAAAAAAATGTGGAATACATACAGTGGAATACTATTCAGCAGTAAGAAGAAATTAAATCAAGATGCATGTTGCAACATGGATGAATCTTGAGGATATTATATTGAATGAAGTAAGTCAGACACAGAAGGACAAATATTGTATGTTCTCACTAATGTGATCTAAATATGATTAGTAAACTCATGGAGGTAAACCCTAGAGTACAGGTTTCTAGGAGGTAGAATATAAGTTGAGAATGGGATCTGATGCTTAATGTATGTAGAATTTTAATAAGGTTTATTTTAAAAGCGTGAAAATGAGTAGAATTGGTGGTAACCACATTATAGTATAACTATCACTGCTGATTTATAAATATGATTGTGGCTGAAAGGGGTAGCCTGTGGATGTAAATTTAATTGAAGGTAGCTAGAGAATAATTTGGGACTGTGTAATATAGTGATTTTGGTGGTAGATAAAGATTGTGGTCAATAATATAAATATAAGAATGTTTTTCTTTACAAAGTGTTAAGAATATGGTGATATATAGGAAAGTTACAACTAATATAACTTATGGACTATAAATAACAGTAACATTGTAATATTTTCACATTAATGGCAAAGAAGATATATCAATTCTAAGGCATGAAAATAGGGGCGTATAAGGAGTATGGGATTTTTCCTTTTAGAGTAATGAAAATGTTTTAAAATTTACTAAGGTGATGACAACACAGCTCTGTGATGAAAATGAGAGCCACTGAGTGTACACTTTGAATGGATTGTGCAAAGCACGAGACTGTATAACACAGGGAATCCAGTGGTGAAAGATGGACTGTGGTTAACAGGACAAATATAAGAATGTTTTCTCATGTACTATAACAAATATATAATACTGATACAGGGTGTTAAGAATCAGGTGGGTTGGGGGAAAATACACCAAATGTAAGATATGGGCTATAATTAGTAATAATATATTGATGATGCTCTTTCTTAGTATGTAACAAATGTTTCACGATAATGCAAGATGGTGGTGGTGGGGTGATGTATGGGAGCCCTGTATAATGATATGCAAGTTTGTTTTGTAGGTTCACAACTTTTATTATACACTTATTTTTTCTGTATGTTCATGTATCAATGGTATACGTCAATAAAATTTTACTTAAAAAACCACATTGAGATACCATTTTATATACACTTGAATGGTTACTATTTTTTAAAAAACAGAAATTTGCAAGTATTGTAGAGGATATGGAGAAATAGGAACACTTATTCATTGCTGGTGGGAATGTGAAAAGGCAGAGCACTGTGTAAGATGGTTTCGCAGTTCATCAAGAAGTTCAGTATAGAATTATCATATGACCTGGCAATCCCTCTACTATGTACATACCCAAAGGAATTGAAAGCAGGTACTTGAAGTGATATTTGCACTCTCATGTTCATAAAAGTATTAGTCATAATTGCCAAAAGATGGGAGAAACCCGTGTCCATCAACTTATGAATGGACAAGCAAAATGTGTTATATATGTACAGTGAAATATTATTCAGCCATAAAAAGAAGTTCTGGTTCATGGGACAACATGGATGAACCTTGAAGTCATTATGTTGAGTGAAATAAGCCAGACACAAAAGGACAATTATATTATCTCACTGATATGAAATAATTATAATAGCAAAAGCAGAGTTAGAATCTAGAATATAGGTGTATTAGTCAGAGTTTTCTAGGGAAACAGAATAAACAGGAAATATCTCTCAATAGTATGAGATTTTATGAGTGTCTCTCACGTGAGTGTGGGGATGCACAAGTCCAAGTTCTGCAGGTAGGCTGCAAACCAGGGACTCCAATGAAAGTCCAATGAAGGTCCTTGATGAGTTTCCAGGAGATGTTGGCTGTCCAAAGATGAGCTGGGAAATTCTCTCTAAATGCTGAAATCACTTCCCCTTTTAAGGGATTCAACTGATTGGATAAAACACCATTCATTGTTGAGGGCAATCTTCCTGCTTGATGTAGATGTAGTCAGCCATCTATGCCGTAAACTCGCTAGTGACTAAAGTCCATAAATGTCCTTGTATTACAATTAGCCCAGTGCTTGCTTGACCAAACAACTGGGCACAATTACCTGGCCGAGTTGACACATTAGCCTAACTATCACAATAGGTTACCCGGGTTTGGGTTGGGGTAGTGAATGGGGAGCTAATGCTTTATTTCTACAGAATTTCTATGTGGGTTGATTGTAAAGTTTTTGAAATGGACAGTGGTGATGTGATACAACATTGTGAGTGCAATTAGCAGCACTGAATTTTAAATGTTAATGTGGCTAAAGGGGACATATTAAGTTGTATATGTGTAATTATAAAATAAAAATGAAAAGATAAAACTGTGTAACAGAGTGAACCCTTTAAACCATAGGATTGTGTAACAGTGTGATAAACTATAGTTAAAAATACAATTATTAAAATGTTCTTTCATTAATTGTAAAAAAGCCACCACACAAATGCAATGTGTTAATAATAAGATGATATATCAATTTGATATTAATAATGAATTCCAAAAATAGATATTGGATTATGTTTGTAAACTGGTCTATTCCTCCGGGCATATTCAATTGTATTAGATTCAGAGGTTTCATTTTTACTTGCTTAAATGAAGATTGGGGTTTTGATTTGGCCATGACAATAGGCAGAGAAGAGAGTTTGAGTTTTGATGCTGGAACCCCAGGAAGTAAATACACAGAGAAGCAGATATGTGAGGAAAGAGAGAAGGCTCCATTAGCCATGGCAGAAGCCCCAGGAAGAGAATGAGCCTGATAGTCTGCAGCTGAACTTGTGAAGAAAGCAGAGCAGCTGAGCTGGGAAAGAAATGAGCCTCAGGGAGAAAGACAAGACTTACGCTAACCTACAGCTGAGAACGGAAGGAGCTGGGGCCACGGAACCTTAGGAGGAAGAGGAAGGCTGAACCCTCACAGAGACTGGCAGTCATCTTGCTCCAACATGTGGCAACAGACTTTAGTGACGGAAGTAACTTATGCTTTATGGCCTTGTGACTGTAAGCTTCTACCCCAAATAAATGCCCTTTATAAATGCCAACAGATTTCTGGTATTTTGCTTCAGTACCCCATTGGTTGACTAATACAGATGGTATATTGGAAAAAATACAGCCTAATGTAAACAATGGACTTCAGATAACAGTGCAATTACAATATTCTTTCATCAATTGTAACAAAGGTACCACATATTAGGTGGGTGGGATATATGGGAATGCTGTGCTTTTACATGATTTTTCTGTAAACCTACAACTTCTCTAATTAGAAAAATAAATAAGAAATACAGGAGTCTCCAGGAATGAATGTCTCAACCCGAGCTGCTCAAGAAGTCACTGTGCTTAGAGACTAAGAGCTTTAGATTTTTTTACCACTCAGGTCTTGTCAGCCATGTGCATTGCCATTTGATGAGGCATTCAAACCAGTGATCACTGGCAGCCAACCCCAGAATGCCAGTATTCAGGAAAAGCCTTGATTATGCCTTGATTTGGACTTTATCCTAGCCTCAAAACCATGAGCTGATTAATTCCCATTGTTTTAGCCAACCCATTGCATGCTATTTGCCTGAGCAGCCAAGGAAATTAAAACACTGGTCATTCTAATCTCTTGTTCTTCCAACTCTCAAAGTAGTAATTTCTTTGTCCCATGCCAGAGAAAGTTTTTTTTGCCTTTGCAGGTCTCTAAGGAAGAGCTGGTTCTGCCTATCTCTCTCCCTGTCTCTATGCCTTTTCTCTTCTTTCTCTTTCTCGCTCCTTCCCTTCTCCTTTCTATACCTTTCTTTTTCTCTCTCCTTCTTCCTCCATCCTTTCATTTTATCTCAGAAATATTTTTTGAATTTTCAATATATGTGGAAAAAACATAACTATAATTATATACCTCATGCTTTCAACAAAATAAATTTCATGTTGTTCAAATGGATTTAAATGTAAAAAGTAATAAATGGCATTTGAAAATATGAAAGTAACTCAGTCTTATGAAAAATTAAAGATAATAAAATTGATAAGAATGGTTTTTAATCACAGACATTCACATTCATACAAATATAAATAAATATAGTGAATTTTTAAAAAAGAAAATAGGGTTATCTGAGGTTCAGAGGTGATCTTCAAAAAAATTCCTGTAGAGGTGTGAGGGAGAAGATATTTGGGCAGAAGGTGAATTGTCATCAAGTTCCAAGAGAGACTTCATCCAATCCAAAGGGAATTCTGGGGCCAAAATGGCCTTTCAGAGTTGACTTGAATTGAAACATGGGTGCAAGGCATTTGTAACCTTGCATCAACCAGTCGTTAGATGTGGGCTGGCAACCTTGGTCGAAGCATTTGCCTTTGACTGAGGGCATTTCTGGTGATAGCCTCAGCTGTGGGCTGGAGGAATGAATACCTTGAACCTGATGCAGGATCAGGGCAGTGCACCACAGCATCCATACAAGGGTACTTGGACAGTACCTGGCAGGGGATCTGAACATGTCTCTGGTCAGGAGTGTGATGTCTGGAGTCATTTAGGCAAAGCTGAGTGGGAATGTGAATTAACTCTCCAAGAGATGGAACAGCATGAAAGAAAGTCAGTGTTTCTGGATAGCGCAGGGTGAAGGATAAGCAGTAGAGAGTAACATTTCTACAAATCAGGCAGGGTTCACAGGGCATGGGGTTTTAACCAATGCGTAAAGATTTGAAATAAGGGAGAGACCTAATCCAAACTGATTTTTAAAAGATCATTCGGTCAGCTTTGGGATGAACAGGGTGAATGTGGAAGGTCAGAAAGGAGACTTGTTGCTCACAATTAAGGACTGTTCTTTCTCACTCCCTCCTTTGTGTGTAGGCACTTAGCCCTTGAAGTAATCACCTTACTTAGTCTATTACCTCACCGTAATGGTTATTCTTTTTCAGCACCATGATGACTTCCTTTGCATCCTGTGTCCTGAGTGTGCTTATGTGAGAAATCAGATATTGATATGAAATGGCCTTGAGCTTAAAGGACATCATTCACCAAGCAGTTTGTCTCACCTATAGAATTCAGGATAAGTTTGTTATGTACAGCTATTCTATAAATGCCCCAGGATGGCATCTAGAGAAAGTTGACTCTGACAAAAAAGTCAGCTTTTCAGAAATCTCTTCACAAAAAGTAGTGAGTAGATATTTTCAAAGGAGTTGGAAAGGTTCATTCCTTTATTAAGAAGACTCAAAGAATAGCTCCATTTCTGCTTTTTGCTCCTTGCTTTTGCATAAGTACAGTTGGAAAAATTTAGACATCATGCAGATCAATAATCTGCAATTTTGGATGAAAAAACCCAAATGAGTAAGGAACACACTGACTATCCTACAGTCAATAAATATGAAAGGAACTAGATTCAGATTTCATAATTCCAATTATGATGCTTCTTTCATGATCTCATACTATCTTGAGATCTTTTCACTTTCATTGAAGATGGTGTACACTTTAAATTTGTTATAGGCTCTACAGGGTGGAAGTGTCTTTCTCTGTACAGAAACAATTTCTTATTCCCTGAAAAGGTGTTTGCAGAAACTTACTCAAGCAAGTTTTGCTAGAACTTGCCAAAGAGACATCTGATTGGGAAAAGGCCTTGGGAGATACTTGTCATATCATGACATGAGTTAGGATTAAATAAACCCTCATATCTTCCTCCTTCTTCTTTAGCTTCCCTACACCAGTCATAGTCTACTTACTTCACTTGGTCTACTTATTCTAATGGCCTTCTGATTCACTACAATGTTTTAGTATCCTCCCCTGCACTTAAATAATTTCCCTTCCCTACCAGACCTCCAATGGTGAGATATATCCATTGATATCTATATTTTTTCTTTTTCTATTTTTTAAATTTTTATTTTTTAAAGAATACTTAGATTACATAAATGTTACATAAAAAACATATGGGATTCCCACATACCCTGCTCCCCACATGTCCCACAATTTCCCACCTTAACAACTTCCCTCATTAGTGTGGTACATTCCTTGCAATTGATTAATACATTTTGGAGCATTGCCACTAAGCATGGATTACAGTTTACAATGTAGTTTATACTCTCTTCTGCACAGTTTTGTAAGTTATGACAAAATATATACTGGCCTGTATCTGTCATTGCAATGTCATTCAGGACAATTCCCAAGTCATGAAAATGCCCCCATATTACACCTGTTTTTCCCTCTTCTGCCCTCAAACCTCCAGTGGCAACTGCCTCTGCTAGAATCACAATAACTCTATAGTAGAATACCAGTAAGTCTAGTTTAGTCCATAGTTTGTTCCCCCGTCCTGAGGATTCTGGGATGGTGATGTCCACTCCGCCTCTAATTGAGAGGGGGCTTTGATCCCATAGGGCCAATGGATGAGACTCTCTTGCTTGCTATTGTAGACTCTCTCGGTTCCTTGGTATGGTGGTCGTCCATCATCACCTCCTTGTTAGTAGTCCTGGTGAGATCAGTGAACTGGAAGTAGGTGTTGCAACTCCGTTGAGGTTCAGGGCCCAGGTGGCACATGGACAGCCCAAAGATTTAAGTCTCTTGGATGTAAAACTACCAACTCTAGTACTAATTATAAGTTCAAATAGAAGGACAGAACAGCCATGTGTAGGGAAACCACAACTGAGTCTATCTCTGTCACACTGGAGAGTATAAATTCCAAAGTAGGGCCCACTGACAAGGCATCTAACTCCTGAGTTATCTGCCCTGACTATAGTGTCTGGATGTCTCCAGTGCCCTCAGGAGCCCCACTATTTGGGAGTGATATATACTTTGGCAGTCAATGAGATCCTGCTGAGACATGCATAAGGATAACTTCTGGGATGACCTCCCACCTCAATTTGAAGTCTCTTAGCCATATAAACTCATTTGTCTTTACCATTTCCCCCTTTTGGTCAAGGCCTTTTTCCAGTTGCATTGCCAGTTTGTGCTTGGTAGTAATCCCCTGGTGCCAGGGAGTCTCATCCCTGGGAGTCATGTCCCATGCTGGAGGGAAGATAATGCATTTATATGCTGAGTTTGGCTTAGAGAGAGGCCACATTTGAGCAACAAAGAGGCTCTCAGGAGGTAACTCTTAGGCACACTATAATACTAGGCTAAGTTTCCATTTCAAGAGTAAAGGTTCATAAGCACAGTTAGAAATATCAAGGTTCTGTTAATATACTATCCTCCTTCACTAGTCTTTGCTCTTGTACTCAGGGGATTCTTTCTGTTCCATTAGAGTATGTGGCAGAGCTCAGCATGATGAGAATTCTATATTCTTTTGGTTATTGTGTGAATCTCCACCCACTGTGACAATGCTCAGTGAACATTTGAACACATTTATATGCCTTATATGGATGTCCAGGTGAGCTTCTTCCCATATATCCTTCATCACTGATACCCTGCACCAATTATCCTCCTCTGCCACAGTTGTAACCCTTTTTTGATCCAAAACCTCTTCAAAATTGAAGCCCATGAAATAGCCAAATACAATTAATAAGAAAATGAAATAATAATGATAGTTTTAAAAATAAGAAATAAAATACAAAAAAATTTTAAAAGATAAAAATAAAAAAAATTGGGGGAATAATAAAAATAATGAAAAAATATTAAAAAACATTTTTTTTGACATTTTCCCTTTCATTACTGTAAGATCTGTTGTCCTTTTACAGATACATTTTCTTCTGTTTATTCCCCCAGTGTCTTATTTTTTCAATTTGTCTTCAAAGAAGCTTCAAGTTACAGAAAAGTCATATACTGAATACAGGGGACTCCCATATACCCAAAATTCTCCCCCTTTCCCCTTCCCTTATTAATAACATTGTATATGTGGATGGTACATTTGTTACAACTGATGTACAAATATTGAAACATAGGTACTAACCATGGTCAATGATTTACATTATGGTTTACATTTTGGGCCATACATTTTATAAGTTTTGCTGAATTTTAACATGGCCTGTATTCATCATAGCAAGATCATGTAGAGCACTCCCATCACCCCCAAAATGCCACCTGTTCCATCTATTCCACTCTTCCTTCCCTCTCCCCTCAGGATACATAGCAACCAACAGGCTTCACTACTTGAAGGACAAGATTCATAGTTACTTGCAACAACACTGATGGTTTGACACGCTGGTCTGTCCTCCCCTATTAGGCACCACCCATGCTCTCAAGACTCCCACCCCTCTTTTTGAGAACATAGTGGTCCTACCCAGAATGGGAGTCCACCACCTTCTTGCTCATTATGTGGGTCTCCACCTACTGATATAATACAGTATGACAAGATGAATATGCACACACTCACTAAAAGGCTGTCCCAGGTGCACCCTGTCCTGAGTGCCCCCCACATCCAACACCCTAAACCAGTAATGCTCACTTGCCATATTGCCAAAAAAGCATTCCCAATGTTGTGGTTTCAACTATGCACCCCCCAGTGTTCACCTGCTCCCTACTCCAACCCTCTCTCAGTTCCATGGACAGTCCAACCCACCCTCCCCACCCTACCCCCATGACAAACCAGCACCACCCAACCCAATAGTATCACTGCACCACTGTCATGTCCCTCCACTACACAGCTACACACTTCCACCTTATCATAGATTTTGCCCATAACTTTCTCCCTTTCTGTCTCCTGTAAACCTATTTTCCAGACTCTAGCTTTGTGAGTCTGCTCAATTTGCTTAATTCATATCAGTGAGGTCATATATTTGTCCTTCAGTGCCTGACTTGCTTCACTCAACATAAAGTCCTCAAGATTCATCCATGTTATCCCATGTGTTAATACTGTATTCCTTCTTATAGGTGAGTAATATTCCATTATATGTATATATCACAATTTGTTTATCCATTCATCTTTTGAAAGGCATTTGGTTTGGTTCCAACTTTTGGCGGTAGTGAACAATGCCACTATGAACATTGGTGTGCGTATGTCTGTTCATGTCCTTGCTTCAGTGTTTCTGGGTACATATCCAGCAGTGGAATTGCTGTATAATATGGCAGTTCTATAGTTAGTTTTCTGAGGAACTGCCATGTTGTCCTCCACAATGGTTGCATCATTCTACATTTCCACCAGCAGTGGATGAGTGTTCTCTTCCTCCACATCCTCTCCAACACTTGTCCTCTTTTTTTTAATAGCCGCCAGTCTAATGGGTGTAAGAGGATATCTCATTTTAACTTTGGTTTGCATTTCCCTAATAGTTAGTGATGTTGAGCATCTTTTCATGTGCTTTTTAGCCATTTCTAATTTTTTTTTGGACAAGTGTCTACTCAAATCACTTGCCCATTTTTAAAATAGGTTGTTGTCTTTTTATTTTTGAGGTGTTGGATTTCTTTATATATGCTGGATATTAGGCCTCTATCAGATATATGGCTACCAAATATTTTCTCCCATTGAGTAAGCTGCCTTTTCACTTTCTTGACAAACTCCTTTGAGATGCAAAAGTTTTTAATTTTGAGGAGGCCCCATTTATCTATTTTTTCTTTCATTGCTTGTGCTTTGGGTGTAAAGTTCATGAAACCATTTCCTACTACAAGAACCTGTACATGCTTCTCTACATTATCTTCCAAGGTCTTTATGGTCTTGGCTCTTATATTTAGGTTTCGGATCTGCTTGACTTAATTTTTGCATAAAGTGTGAGATGGTGTTCTTCTCATTCTTTTGGAAATGGATATCCAGTTCTTCAAGCACCATTTGTTGAAGAAGCTATTCTCTCCCAGTTAAATGGACTTGATGGCCTTGTCAAATATCAAGTGTGAAGCTGTATTTTGTCGAATGCTTTTTCTGCATCTATAGAGATGATCATGTGATTTTTTTCCCCCAATCTGTTTATGTGGTGTATTACATTGATTGATTTTCTTATATTGAACCATCCTTGCATACCTGGGATGAAACTGACTTGGTCATGGTGTATAATTCTTTTGATATGTTGTTGAATGCGATTAGCAAGTATTTTGCTGAGGATTTTAGCATCTAGGTTCAAGAGAGATTGGTCTGTAATTTTCCTTTCTTGTGGTATCTTTGTTTGGCTTGGTATTAAGGTAATGTTCGTATCATAGAATGAGTTAGGCAATATTCCTTCTGCTTCTATTTTTTCGAAGAGCTTAAGCAGGATAGGTGTTAACTCTTTCTGGAATGTTTGGTAGAATTCAGCTGTGAAGCCATCTGGTCCTGAGCTCTTCTTAGTTGGGAGGTTTTTGATGACTGAGTCTGTCTCTTTACTTGTAAGTGGACTGTTGAGTTCATCAATTTCTTCTTTCATCAATGTAGGCTGTTTGTGAGTTTCTAGAAATCTGTCCATTTCCTCTAAATTATCATTCTTTTTGGCATATAATTTTTCAAAATATCCTCTTATGATGCTGTTTATTTCTGTGGGGTCAGTAGTGATATCCCCTTTCTCATTCCTCATTTTGTGTTTTTGCATCTGTTCTCTCTTTTTCTTTGTTAGTCTGTCTAAGGGTTTGTCAATTTTATTGATCTTCTTGAAGAACTAG
This sequence comes from Cabassous unicinctus, assembly GCA_029593785.1. Lineage (NCBI taxonomy): Eukaryota > Metazoa > Chordata > Mammalia > Cingulata > Chlamyphoridae > Cabassous > Cabassous unicinctus. The sequence continues at coordinate 32,272 of JAQZBX010020513.1, forward strand.
CTTTTGGTTTTGTTTATTTTTTCTAGTGCTTTCTTATTCTCTATTTCATTTAGTTCTGCTCTAATCTTTGTTATTTCCTTCTTTCTACTTCCTTTAGGTTTAGTTTGTTTTTGTTTTTCCAATTCCTCCAAGTGTGCAGTTAGGTCTTCAATTTTAGCTCTTTCTTCTCTTTTAATATATGTATTTATGGCTATGAATTTCCCTCTCAGGACAGGTTTGGCTGCATCCCATAGGTTTTGACATGTTGTGTTGTCATTTCCATTTGTTTCAAGGTAGTACTGACTTCTTTTGAGATTTCCTCCTTGACCCACTGTTTGTCTAAGAGTGTGTTGTTTAACTTCCATATCTTTGTGCCTAATCTGTTTCTCTGGCCCTTAGTGTTTTCCAATTTCATTCCATTGTGGTCAGAGAAATTACTTTGTATAATCTCAATCTTTCTGAATTCATTGAGAGTTGTTCTGTGGCCTAGCATGTGGTCTATCTTGGAGTATGATCCATGTGCACTCGAGAAGAATGTAAATCCTGCTGCATTTGGATGTAATGTTCTGTATATGTCTATTAGGTCCAGGTCTTCTAATGTATTGTTCAGAGTCTTTGTTTCTTTATTGATTCTCTTTCTAGATGTTCTGTCTAATGGTGATAATGGTATATTAAA
>JAQZBX010020514.1:0-32947 GCA_029593785.1 Cabassous unicinctus
GAGAAGAGGTCCCAGGGCAGGTGATGGGGTGGGGGTAGGAGGCCAGGGGCCACCCAGGACACAGATGGAGGGACGGAGTTAGGCCTCTGGAAGAAGTAGGGCCACCTGTTCCTCTTAAATGAGTGAAGGTTTTAGATACAATTGTACATACAGATAAAATTGGAAGAGAAGAGAAGAAAAACTGAAGGCATTCATTCATTTCTGTTTCCTCCAGGCAGACGAGAACTCGGAACTTGAGGAACCTGAAATATATGCAATTTAGGAGGAAGGCCTGTTTAAGAAAAAGAACAAAAAATTTACCAAAGCAAAATTACGAACAAAGTGAATATTTATTTAGAATGAGAAAATATTACCACAAATTATAAATTTTTAATAAAAGCAGACAAATACCACAAACCTTATAACATTCAGGAAAATAATATGATTCATATCAATAAACTGGCATATCTATATAATACACTTTTCCAAACATATTTGGCTATGTATCTGATTGCCTCTAAAATAATAACGGTTTTGTAATATTTTCTAAAGATGGAGTAGAAGGATAATTCAATATTTTTTCTAGAGTGATTGCTTGAAATTTGTTTTTTAATACTGATGGTTGAGATGCATGAAACCTGCAACTTCACATACAGACCTACTTGCTGTTTGTACGGCTGCTATCGGTTTTTGCTCTGCAAATGCAGGGCTTTTTTGTTGTTGTTATTCACTGTTACTTGAAAGGTTTTTCTAAGATATTTTGTACATTTTGAGCAGAAAAAACAAACAAACTGGATTTTTAGTTTTATTCCCATTTCTTACAGAGAGGAGCCTTTCTACAATTGCATACATTTTGGTTTTTCCTCATTTTTGAGAATATTAACCCTCTTTTTTGTATTATTTCTTCAGTGATATGTTAACATAATTATTTTTACCTGCTTTTTAAAAAAATTTTTCATGTCATTTTTTTATACTGTGTTTATTTGGCAAAATAAAGATTTTCACATTTTAAAAAAAGCATTTACACTATGGTGCTTCTCCCCAGAACCATAGTAAGTATGTAATAAATATGCTCTGATTATCTTAAACTCTTCAATACTTCTTCCAAGAAGTAATCTATTTGGAAAACTGCAAAAGAAAACAGGAAAACAAGAGGAAACACAAATAAAAGGGAAAAGTTTGGTCCACATAAAATCCAGGGAGAAAAAAATGAACTTTCAACTCTTTTGAGTAAGTTAACTCTATCCTGTGTGTCTTTGATTCATCTTATCTAGTTTCCACATGTCTCAGATCAAGTAAATTATACAGGGACTTAACTAGGAGGGATCAAAGAAGTCCCGAGTGGTCTTGAGTGCCCAGCTGAGGTTTGAAATCCAAAGTTTGTATTAGCACTTGACTGCATGGTTATTTGATTTTTTTTCCCCAGTAATAATTAAAGGCAAAGAACAAAAATAATGGTAGATCCAAGATTGAGAGGACTTGTTGGTTGGCTGTCAAAGGAGTCCAAAGGAGCAAGGGAGCTTCAGAGGAAGAGGGAGTCCTCAAAGTGAAGAGTCAGGAAGGCTGGAGGGTGTTGGAAGGAAGATGACTGAAACGTGCTGGGAGTGAAGTGTAGGGAGGTCAGGGGTTGTGGTCAGAGTGGAATTTCAAAGTTCAGGATTTCAGAGGTAAAGCAGCTCTAAGGTGATGACAAGGTCATGTAAAATGATAGGAGATATTAATGGCAAAGGATAGCGTTCTAAGATGAGTCACAGGACATGAGAAAATTTGATATGATGTGGACTGTGCACAAATGCATAGGTTATCAGTCTGAGCCATGATTTGTAAAATCCCATAAACTATAAAGCCAGGTTTAAATACCACATGACTGCCTTCTACAACAGTCCAATTTTGATGGAAATATTTGTTAATAGTAATTGTAATACAATGATCCCCCCAAAAATTAATGATGAGCATCATCTCAATTCATGAGGGCTTGTCACCTTATAAAGTTGGGGGCTGTGGGTTTTGCTTATTGAAGGTTTAACTCTGTTTATAGAATCATTGCAGATAAACACAGGTCAAAGAAATGTCACTTTAGAGCTCCAGATAAAAGTCTCCTTGTGAGAGAATGCTAAAGAATCTATATTTTTTTCAGTGCTGCTCAGATCATAAAAGAACTTTATTCTCCAGAAGTTCACATGTTAAGGCTACAAGATGCTCAAAATATGTAAATATAATGTTAAACAATGTTTACTTAAACAATACAGAAAAAAAGCACTTTTGATCTTCCAGATATCCAATCCATGAAGCTCTCCAATTATAAATATAACCAGCTGTTTCAGAGGGGGAAAAAAACTTTACTAGGTATTATCTAGTAGCCTAAAATAATAATAATAATAGAAGCTTGAAATTCTGCATAATGTCCAGTGAGGAGTAAGATTTCAACTTCTTTACCTGTCAGACACAGCTAGAGATAGGGAGAGAAATGTTGTTTGTTGGTTTTCAGAATCTGCACCCCGTACTTAGCTCAGAACATTACAGAAAGACCTCAGAAATCCCAGACCCACTGTAACCAGCAAGTAAATTGCTTACATTCTCCTTTAAGGAAATTCATGATAAAAGAACCAGTCTCTGTGTCTCAGTAAATTCAACTGACATGATAAGAAGTCTTACAAAAGCCTTTCAAAGCCTTTCAAAGTAGATCCTGTGAACTTTCTAATCAAGGAGTAACTAAGCAATTTCTCCTTTCTGCTCAGAAGGTGGAAGTATGTGGGGCTAACACATCTGGTTTGAAGGCTCGACAGGCAGCCTGAGTAGGGTGTTGGAAGTCAGAAGTGAAGGAATCCATGTGCTAGGTCTTACATGTGAAGTCGTTTTCAGATATTTTATAAAATTAGGGAAACAATTTTGCCCTTTCCATTTCCCCCCTACTGAGTCTTCCATATCTCCAAGACAGATGGAGCCCATGAAACAAAACCAACCAAATGCAGAGGGTGCAATCTGGGATATTAAAAATAAAATCTTTTCCAAATCTTCACAAGCTACTTTAAAAACACTTCCACCCAAGTGTTACAGCATCTAACGGAGGTGTCTAAAAATGGAAAGAAGAAGAGGTGCCCCAAGGGTTTTTATTTCAAAACCAGCCAGCATTAATATTTACTTCTCAGAAAGGGCCCTTTGCACAATCAGCAAATATGACCAAATTTAGTCATATGTGGAATGGAAAATGATTATATCCCAGAGGGCTAAATCTTTAAATATAAAAATTTTAAATCAAATCCAGAAATAAGACAAATAGACAAATGCGATTAATACCCAGATATAATATTAATATTTTAATGTATTCCAAACAAACATTCAGGACCATTCAATTTTTCAAAGAACTCCATAAAGAAAATATGGTGAGCCAGATTTGGGCATTATATTCTCTATCCTTGCTAACTATAAACTCTTTATTATAGGAACAGTGTAGCTTATATTTTACATTTTCATAATATTTACATTTTATATTTTTTATAATATTTAAAAATAGGAATCTATCAATAGTGGCTCCTGGGCTTTTAATTATCAATGTAAAACTCACTCTGAGCTATATGTAATTTCAGATTTTCTAGGGGGTGATTAACCCCACAAAATCATGTTCAGATATCACCTTTCTATTGCCATCATCCAAAAAATACATCAATAGTCAAGTAAATGGAAACAAATTTTTTTCTTGTTTTTCTCTTTTTCACTAGAACACATAAAAATAGTTATGAAATGTATATATTCATGGAAACTCAATGCAAATTATTTATTTCTAAATTTATGGATCCTCTATGCAACAGGAACTGATCAAGGGACTGGAGATACAGCCATGAGTGGGGCAAACCAGGTTCAGTTCAGTTTAACAGAGGAGACTGGCAATAAGCCCATAAACAAGCAAATGAACAACCAAGACAATTTCAGATAGTGATAAGTGCTATTAAGGAAATTAAATCCGCTAATGGGGGGAGGTGAGGAGGGCAGGCCCAGGGTGGTCAGGAAATTAGAGGAGGTGCTATTGGGATCAAGCTCTAAGACTGGGAAGAAGTCAGCCATGCAAAGAGCAGCCCAGGCAAGGGACCAGCTGATGGAACGACCCTAAGGCAGGAATGAATGAACTTGGTGGGCTCAAATGGCAAGGCCAGCGGGGCTGTACTGTAGGGAGCAAGCGGGGAGAGTGAGAGATGAGATCCAGAAAGTAGGCAGGGCCAATCATATATTAAAGAGTTTGGGTTTATCCTAAAAGTGAGAGGAAGCCACAGGAACTGGCTGCATTTGTAGATGATCACTCTGTCGACTGATTGTGTGGTGAATGGATGGGGCAAGGAATGGAAGCAGAGAGACCAGGTAGGAGACTGCCATGGGTGTCTAAGAGGGACTTAGACACCTTGAGTCAGGTGTTTGCTGTTGCCCCAGTGGGGACGGTGACCAGTGTTCACATTTGAAATATATTTTAGAGGTAGAACCTATAGGATTTGCTGTTAGACAAGTGCATTTTCCCCAAACATTGTTTAAATGCAAAGTCATCTCTCTTGACCTAAATTTCCAAAGCCTTTCTGAAACAAATTTAGATTCAAGCCGCTTGTCTCACCTTCCTACTCATATGCACATCTACACACCCCTTCTGTGTCTCAGAAAAATGTCCCAAACCTATTAACACCAAGTTGGTTCAAATGGCTCCCCCATGCACCAAGTGTGGCCCAGTCAAGGTTGTGCCTGCAGGTACTGGCACTACTCTCCAGCCAGCTTTTCACAGGTTCCCTGTGGCCTTACAATCTGAACTCTCCTACAGACCCCTGGAGAAATGCCCAAGCAGTCATTTCATATTTGTGTGCAACTCTTCACGTGCCCAAGGCTTCTGCACCCTCTGGGGGTCTGTCCTAAAATGCTTCAGTGGCCTGTGGTGGTGGTTACGGGCCTCAGCCAATGCTAGGGTCTTTGCATGCTTCATTTACTTCACTTTTTGCAACTTCCTAGGGACATCTTACAGTTGAGGAAAGCTGGACATAGTCCTGTTTTACGAATTGCAAAACCACCACCAGCTAGGATTAAGCTGGGTGGAGCTGCAGGTGGCGCTCCACCCTTCTCCAAGAACCTTCCTCAAGAGCGCCTCTCCCCACCGCCACGACTCCTGGTTAAGCATCACAGTTAAGAGCACGACTCTGGAGCCAGATAAGCCTGGGCCTGGAGCCAAGTGTCACACCAAATTTTAGCTTCATGGCCTCAGACAAGATGCTTAGCCTACCTGTGCCTCAGTTTCCTCATCTGCAAAGCAAGGCTATTAATAGTACCTGCCTAATAAGGTGAGGCTGAAGGGATGAAGTGAGCTATGTACAACGTACTTAGAATGGCATCTGGCATAGAATAAGTGCTGTAGAAGGATTAACTGTTGCCATCATCATCATCCTGACCCAATTACCTAACATGTCACCCTCGTGGCAACAAAATTTCAGCCATATGATCAATAATCCATTACCAAAAGTCCCATAGCAGTAGATGGACAAATCAGGAGCATCTCCAAGCTATTTTCAGGAAACAGAGCAACAAAATGCAAAGCTAAAATTTCTGATTAAGGAATTCTTCTAATGACTTAATTTTAGCTTGCCTCATGGATGACCACCCCTTCCTTTAGTGGAGAAGTGGGACATTACTGCAAACCAATGACTCCACTAAACACCTTAGAAACATAGTTTTGAATCATATCTGTCTATCTGCAAAGCTCTGGGATGGAAGGAGGCAAATACTCACAAAAACCCAACACCAAAACCCTTCAAATGAGGACAAAGACCTTTCAAAACCTGCCTGGACTGGAAAGGCTAGGAGATTATAAAACATTAGATGTAACTGTCTGTCTGAGTCCCAGTTTGTGTTAATATATGGGATAACTAGATAGTTTTAACCTTTATGGCTAACCCATTTCTATATTTATAGAAACAAAGAGCTAGCACTGCTGTATTAACAAACATATATGTTTGTACATATACATATATATATATACACTATATATATATACTGTATCTGTTGAGTGGTTTGTTAGGGGAGTGCATAGTGAAGTCATTACAAAAAAAAACACTTGATGGGACAGGGTGATGAGGTGAGTGTCAGAGATACTAAAGAGACACTTAATAAGTTGTGATTAATTTACTCTGAATAATGCATCAAAGTGAGGACATTTTCAAAGCATCATTTGGATTAAATTACTTACCATCCTGAGGCTCATCTCCCTAACCAGGAAGTATGTGGAGTGGGCAGACCAGAGCCCATCTTTTCCAGTAACTGTTTAGTCATTAACATATATCTCTCCCAACCAGCGTTCTAGCAATCAAGTTAAGGTCCTGCATCTGGGGCTTGTGCCCTTGCCTCATTGCTTTCCATCTCTACAGCTGTTAGGATGTGTACCAGTCAGAATAGGATAGATTTATTCTGTGGCAACAACAAAAAATTTCAGCAGCTTAAAACAATAGAGTTTATTTTTTTGTTCATGACACAGGTACATCATGAGAGAGACAATGGGACCTTGTTCATCAAGGTCAAAGAGGGACTAGGCTGACAGAGGCTTCATCTCAACATGTTTCCAAGATGACAGAGATAGGGAAAAGAAAGCATGGAAAACCACATGCTGGGTCTTGATGCATCTGCCTGGAAATTACCCATCAGGCTACTCATATTTCATCAGTCAAGGCAAGTCACATTGCCATCCCTGGGTTTAAAAGGGGGAACATGTACAATCTTCCCACAGAGAAGTGCCCTGAATACTTGGGGACAATAATATAGGCTATCACCAAAAGGAATGAACTGAAAATTAGCAGAACACCCATCTAAATGCAGCTTAAACAATAAAGTAGTTGTTGTCTCCCATAACAAGAAGTTTGGAGGTGGAGCAGGGCTGAAGTCAGTAAATTCAGCAGCTCAAGCATGTCTTCAAGGACCTATTTTATTTCTATCCTTCTTCTTTGCCTCCTTAGGGTCTCAGCAATATTTCCTCTCATGGTCACAAGATGGTTGCAGCCACACCAGGCATCACAAGCAAACCAACAATAGACAAGGTAGAATAGAGGTGTTTCCTCCCATACATCTAGTATTATTAAGAAAATCTTTTTCCAGAATGCCATCTCTACTTTCCCAGAGGTCCCACTGGCCAGAATTAAATCATATGACCATGGCTTAACCAATCACTGGCAAAAGGAATGAGAACACTATGATGGACCCACACCTCTTGGCACAAGAAATGACCTATCTTCCCATTGCACAAACAACTCTGGTTTCTATAAGAAATATGCCATTGTACATAAGCAATCAGGAAAATGTAACTGATTTCACAAATTATGATAAGCTCCTTTATTCAGAGTGTAAATAAAGATAGATCACAAGGTCCCTTCAAGAAAAGCCTTCATTTGTGCTTACGCAATTACTCACAGTAGAATAACTATGGGCAACTAAAGCAAGCAAAACAGGCATTTAATAGGAAAGGATCACTTACCTAAGGGTCAGGGAAAGAAGAAACTACTTTGGATTGATATTACATCCGTCTCAAAAGAGTTGACCAAAAGAATTCACCACTCCCTTCTTTGTGCCCCCCACTGTAGTCTAAATAGTGTTCTCATTTCACCCACCACACTTAATGCCTTTATCTGTATACCTGTCTGTCTCCACCTGCGAGACAGTAAGCACCTTGGTCTGCTTCATCTTTTTATTCCTGAGCATGATGAAAATAATAATGGCTAAAATCAATTGATCACTTACCATTTGCAAGACCCCATTTTCAGTTCTCAGTGACTTAACTCACGTAATACAACAATCCTCTAAGGCATGTGTTATTGTCTATGTTTTATAGATGAAGAGGTGGAGGGCAAAAGGTTAAGTCACTTGACCAAATGTGCAAAAATAACTATTAAGTGTGAGAACTGGATTTCAAATGCAGTCAGCCTAGCTGGGTTATGCCTAGCACATTTACCCAGCAAATGGATAAACTTAATATGCTTTAATATATAATAGGAAGCTGATATATAATGAGTGATATTATCTTTTATTTACTGTAGACTCTGAAATCAAGTATGATAAAGTTCCATGAAGGTAGAGCTTATGTATGTCCCCCTTGTTCAGCACATTATCTCTAACTTCTAGTACAGTTCCTGGCACACAGTAGGTACACAAGTATTCCTGAAAACAATGGAGGGAGAAAAAAGAAGAGAGGGAGGTATAGAGGTACAATGAGTAAACACAACTAATGCTCTCCTTTCTTTCTCCTGAGTGTTTCTACCTACTCTTTCTCTATTATTTCCATGGGTAACTTTGTTTCTGAAATCTGCACAGCAACATGTTATCTAGGCTAGGAAAAATTGTTAGTGTTTCCAAGTATTAAAATTTCTCAAAGAGAAGGAATAAATGTAACATCATTACAGAGTAACAAGGCTTTTCTCCTGCACAACAATTTTTTGAAACAATGTGTCTTATATAAAGCAGAGTTTCCCTCAAATGGAAACATTTTTTTAAGAATTCAGATTTGTGCTTTTTCCTCTAATTGTGTGCTGCTTGAAATAGGAAGGCCAGGCAGGGATGCCAATTCCCACGTGGGCCATACGATTTATTTTTTAAAAACCAATGCAAGGCCAAAAGCAAATTAAGGACCAGGAAAAGGCCACTGCCAGTCGATGAAAATAGTATTCCAACAGCCCCTCTGCCAGCAACATGTTACATTAGAACAGACAGACAACCCCCTGCAAACCTAGAAGCACTATTTTTCTTCTTGCTTTCAGCACCATTGTCATAGGAATATGTTTGCTCCCAACAGCCATACAAATTGAACATATCAGATCTAATATCTTCAGACCACAGACTTCCTACACTAGTTTTAATGAGCAAAATAACACCATAGTGAAACTGAAGCATTGCTCTTTTGCCACAAGTGAATTTTAAGTGTTCTAATTCCTAAAGGGTGTCCAAGTTTCTGTTATTTATTTTGTTGTTTTGATTGCTATCCAGAGAGCTAATTTCAAAAAGTGTCTCTTGGGTCTAACCTTAAACTCAAACTTCACAAGTCTCTGAGTATACTCAATTTTTTGGTTTGTTTGTTCTTCATTATCAGATTACTTTCATTTCTTTCAGTTATTGAGATTTTTCCAGGTGCCCCTTCAATTTCAACATATCCAAAAATGAATTCATTGACTTCTCCCCAACCTGGCTTTCTCCCCCTGGATTCTCTCTCTTGGTTGACAGCACCGTCATCCACTCTCTGATTCAACCTAACACCTCAGCCCCTTTATCTAATTAGTTGCCAAGTCCAGTCATCTAATCTCTAGATCCATCCTTTCCTTTCCATTCTCACATCCAGTACCCTAAGTCAGTCCCTCCTTATTCTCTCCTAGAGTATTGCAGTGACATCCTAATTGGTTTCCCTTCTTTGACTCTTATCCCTCCAACCCATCTTTTATTATTCTATTCAATTATTTTTCTAAGAGAGAAGTATATCATATTTCTCCCCTGCTCAAAACCCTACAATTACTCATTATTGGCCCCCCCCATCCCAAACTCTTTAACAACATTCAATTCTCTTTCCTTAGCTCCAACCTACCTTAGCAGCCTCGTCTCCTATCACTCCCACCATTACCATCATTATCCCTGCACATGTATGTATTTTCCTCAGATTTATCATGATGTTTCTCAACTCCATCTGTCTGGCAAAATCCAAATTACCCTTTAAGACCTAGCTCAAATATTCCTTCTTTAATGGAAACTTCCTTGATTTCCACTCAGATTTAATCACTCCTTGTCCACCTTCAAGCCATGTTGTTTATACTCTTATTATGCCCCTTGTCTTAGGTCAGGTTCCCAAAAGCAGACCCTAGGACAAGGATTTGTACGGAAGCATTTTGTTAAGGAAATACTCCCAGAAGAAACTGGCAAGTAAATGAGGGAAGCAGAATAAGGAAGGGAAAGAGACTAAGCAAGGGTGAGAATTCAGGCAAAGTGCCACACAGGGTAGCTCAGTCTGCTCCCCTAGGGAAACTCTGGATGTTAACTTATGCCCTGCTCTAAGGCAAGGGAGCTGGGCTTTCTTACTCCCTCACTGAGCAGTCACCGGCTAGAGACTGAACTCCCTCGTCCTTCCTGTCTCAGCATTTGTGCACAAAGTGGCTTCAGTAGCCCAAGGGCAGCTACTGAAGGAAGAGCATAGGTGCAGGCCCTCAAAATGTAGTGCATCAGAGCCAAGAGAGGAGCACAGAGAAAAGGTAAAGGGGAACAAAGAGGACATGGAGGAGGAGGCAGACAGTGCCAGCCACACTCCTTAGGGGGTTCTGCCTGCATTCCACCTAATGCTCATGTTCGTTATTCATGCCACTGCCCTGACTAGCCACTAGTGGGCCCCTTGGGGACAGAGACCCCTTCTTACTCAACCTTATATCCCAACAGCAGGTAGGATATCTCTTTGTACCTGGTAAGTGCAATCAAGCAAATCAAGAGTTGAATAATCCTTTCCTAGGTCTTAGACAGTATTTTGCTACTACTATTCTTTTATTTTTTTTCCCCTAGCTGGTTTCAGGTCAATAATAAAAGATAGGGCTTCTGGGAGTTCAAAACCCCTCATCTTTTCACCTCTCACTTGTCTTCCTTAGGCAACAACTTGCTCAGCACATCTCTTCCTAAATTCCAGGACAGGCTGCTTGTTCTCTTCGTCAAGACTGCCAACCTAAGAAACATTTTCAAAAGATCACAGTCAACGTCATTGCCAAGAGAAGAAGTTCTTGGCATACAAAGAACCTGGTTCAATATGAGATGCCAGATGGTGATTTCAACTTCAGCTAAATTCCTGCTGAAAAGTGTTTGAACTGCAGATGAGAAAAGCTTCTATGACAAATTTCCAAGTGTTAGAAGCTTTAGAGGAAAATGGCAAGTGATGATACATCCCCTTCCCCCTACCAACCACATGTGCACATACCACAACTACTGCTGCATCTGACAAAGATGCATTTGCTTTTTAAGAAGACTGTAGACCTTGATTTGATTTTTCTGATTTTAAGGGGTAGTCACTGAGTCATTAGAAAGCAAGTACTATTTGACTACATGCAGTGTTTTTTCAAAGGGTGTGTCCTCTTAGCATCTGCTATGAGCTGTTTTTGGTTTCTAGAGATAGTTCTTTCTTCTCTACCAGTAACTCCATTGTTAAACCTTTTGATAATCAGTGTGTTTCCTCTCCCTAAATATCTTCAAGTTACAAGGGATATATCTGAAGCATAAGCTCTGCACAGATGCCCTTAGATCCCTCTTACTGGTCCACTACATCCACACCCCTGCTTCAGTGGACTTTCCTCTCTAATGACTTGCTCCTGTAACCTTCTTCAGAGGACTGCCCTTGGACTGGAGTTTCACCTGTCTGCACAGAAAACTGGAAGTGCCTGGGAGTTTCCTGCAGCCCGGGGGTGACTTACTGGTGCAAGAGACTGAGAGCCCAGCTTCCCTTTCTCAGATCAGGACAGATTCTGAGGCATAGCTGATGCTACAGATCTCTACTCAAGATCAGGCTGAGGCTGGGAGTTTGCCCAAAAATTGCACCCTTGCTTCGCTTCTTCCCCTTCCTAGTCTGCCCCGTGCCTCCCCACCCCTCTCTACTCCTGTGCCTTGCAAGTTTCTCTCAGGAGTACTTCTTCAATAAATCCTTTGACTAAAAATCCCATCTACTCAGCTCAGGGTCTGATTCTGGGGAACTGACCTAAAATTCTGTGTGGTGACAAAATGCAAGGTGTTTCATGCTAATAGAGAGAAAGGCAATTCTTTTTGAAGTAACACATATGTGCATACCTACTTTATCAACAGCGGTCCTAGAAAGGAATAGGGGATAAACTCAAATGAGATATTTTGAGGATTATGAAAGGAACTATTTACAAAGGCGTGGGGCAGGGTGCAGAGAAGCCATGAGGATAGTGCCTTCATGAAAGCTGGTAACAGAGGAGTGTCAGGCTTCAGGGACAAGAATAGGAAGTGGCTTTGAGAAATGGAGACAGAGAGTTGTATGAGAGGGCTGTAGGACAGGAACTATGGTCTTAAGTCTGAGGAATCCAGCAAGCCTACAGGGACCCTGCAGGGAGCCGGCTAGGGGAATAAATAGTGCAACTGCACTCTCCTTCCTCCCTCCAATCTTTTGCCAGGGGCCCCATCAGTTGAACTAACTGGGTGCAAGGGATGCCATTAATATAGTACATCTAGTTTGGCCTCCTAGGGCAAAGAGCAGGTGGAGAAGGGCAGAGAGAGGATCCAGAGGAGCAAAGAGAAACTATCCAACACCTACCTACGTATATAGGTACAGACCAACTTGTTCTTGGCTTGAGCCTGTGACCAGATATGCATAAAAAGGCACTAATTTTGCTTTCTGCTAATCTTGTTTCCTTCTATCTTAGTTGTACTTTGGGGGACCTAGAGACAGGCTGTATGATGTGTATGACCTCTTTTCCACATGAGTGCCAAATATTTGGAAAGCGCTTGACTGCTCAACCCTGAGATCCAAAAGGCACATGTTCAGGAGAACCACAATAATCAAGAGCTGGACAAAATATATTTTAATTAAAGTCAGAGAATGGCATCTGGGCATCTCAACATTAGGCCCCAAAACCAAGCCTCTGGGATGGAATTTTATGTAAATGGAAATAGGACTCACAGAGACCACTGCTATAAGATATATCAACACTTTGACCTCAGTATTTCAGTGCAGAGAGGTCTAAATTATATACTTAGAGAACCACATCCATGCTCTCTCAGCTCAAAACAAAATGTAAGTCAAAGATCTTTCTGTTGGTTTTTATAATGCCCTATAGAATTGCTTTCTCATCGGTCTAGGTGCAAAGATGCCCTCATTATTCAATTTACTCCCAAATGTCCTCATTATTGGAAGCAATACTCTCTTCCTATTGGCTTCATTTTCTGTGTTTGAAATGGTCATTTTCCCTGCTTTCAGCTTTGGCTTGGTTACAAATATAAAGCAGTGCAAAATGGGCAGTGTCAAGAAAAAAAGGTTACTCAGTTATTTCAAGGCTTTGGAGATTAATCATGGACAACAACGTGGGTCCTCAGGTTGCCAGCAGGAGCTGAAGCAGGTGGGGTGGAGGATAGAGAAGCACCTCTCCCATGCATCCCTCGACAAAAGGCAAAGCGCGGCAGGACTGCCTTCTTGGCCTCCAGCTCTCTCTCTGCCGGGTGCCCAGACCAGCTGAGTAGAAGACAGGCTGGCTATGGTGCAGACATTAACCTATGTCATTTCTAAGTATTAAAAAAACATATTTTGGGCTATCTTCTTCTGAAATTTAACTCAAAAAATATTTTAAGAGTTCAAAGGGTTTGGAGGAGGGCAGCTTATTTTTAAATGTTTTTAAAACATGTTTTCACTTTGAGACAACTATTTGCATGCCCCATGCACCCTCACAGGAGGCCATGCTGGGGGAGGACCCAGGCCTGGGAATCTGATGCATTCAGTGTGTGCTCTTGAGCAAAGCACCAAACCTTTCTGAACCCTGGTTCATTTTAGATAATAAGAGAATTGGATTTGATGAACTCAGAGGCTCCTTGTTCTAGCACTGTACTGTTAGTTACTGTAGACACTAACCACACATGGCTAGTCTGAATTGAGATGTGTTGCAAATGTAAAATGCATACTAGGTGTCAAAAGACCAAATGCAAAGGAGAATGTAAAATAACTCACTAATAATCTTTATACTGCTTATGTGTTGACATAATATTTTGGGGTATACGGGCTTAATAAAATAAATGCAAAAAATAATTTCACTTTTTTAAACTTTTAAAAATGTGGCTATAGATTACATTTCATATTGACTAAGTGTTTAAGAGTGTGTGAGGAGAAGGAACACCAAGATGTTTCTTAAAATAAAATGGCATCCCCTTCTCTGAATGGAGCTACAGTGGCAATCTTTTGACATTTACAGCCTTCATGATAGTACATTTCCAGATTCCAGCCTCATTAAAAGGGATAGTTCCAAAGTAAAGATCAGCCCTCCGGCCCTACTCCCCATGCACATACAACATTGCTTCTCCAGGTAAGTGCCAAGTATCTGGAAAGCATCTCAATGCTCAACCCCTGAGATCCAGAAGGAACATGCTCAATAACCCCTTCCTGCCATGCTTTACGTGCTGGAACAACAAATAACAGTGGACAGAGACAAGGTACCCCATTATTCCCTATGACTGATGATACAGGCAGAAAGAGAGGCAGAGGGAAGATTCAGAGGCACCCATGAGCAGAGCGGAAGGAGGGATGGGCTGGTTGGGGAGGTTGGGGATCTCTATCTTTGCATAGAAAAAGTATGGCTTTGAATGCCAGGAAGGGGATTCAGGATCTGATGTGAAAGGCAGTGGGCAGAATGGCTGATGAAATCCCTGTTTTAGGGAAACCTGTCATCTGTGTCATCCCACAATGGAAGGCTTGATTAGAATCCAATGCCACCCAACATTATTCCCTTACTGTCTCATGTTTGCATATTTTTGCTTCCCCAAGGGATGATGATAGATTCCTCAAGAACAAGAAACAAGGTTTTTGTTTCCTTTGAACATCTTATAGCTGCCAGGACAATACTAAGTACAGAGTAGGTTAGGGGAAGTGCAAAATCAAGGCATCAGCAAGGTCATGCTTTGTCCTCAAAGACCGTGGCATTCTGGGGCTGGCTGTCACTCATCTCTGGGTCCTATTTACAGTGGGTTCACATCCACAGGGATGGATTTCTGGGGTACATAATTCCACCTACCACAGGGTCCTGTATATGTCTGGAACCCAAATTTCCTTTCCCCTTCCTCCTTCCTCCACTGATCTTCCTCAGGGCCTAGGAAAGCACATGATGTCCCTTTCCTTCACCAGACTGTCCCCAGGCTAGACCATAACTGATATCTGCTTTAACCCGTGGCTCACTTCCTGACACAACTCCACAATTTACCTGAACACTGATCTGCCTAGTTCAAATGGTCAGAGAAATAAGAAAGACAATATCTGTTAAAGAGGCTTAGAAGGGGCTGAGAACTGCTATGGGAGTAACAAGAGGTTTTGGCTAGTCTGTGAGAAGTAACTTATACCCAACTATGATCCTGAAACACGTGCGGGGGATAGGGAACCAAAGGGGTACTGCAGACTCAGTCATTACAAGTTTGCTTAGAGCTGCAGCCCTTTTTTGACTAGAAAGAAAAAAAGATAACCCTGCAGAGCCCAGGAAATTTACAAAGCCTGAATTTTCTCTCTCTCTCTCTTTTTTTTTTTGGTTTGTTTTTTTTGTTTTTTTATTACAAGGAGACATTTCCTAGCTTCTCAAAACACATCACCTGATTTGCTCAATTCTAAGGATGTTTTATTTCCTGGGAAATAACCTAAAAAATCCAAACTATATGGACTGTGTTGCTATTCAATTCTTAGAATGGCCATGATGGACAAGTAACAGTAATATTTGACATTTATTGAACTTTTACTTTGTGCCAGGAATTGTGCTCAGCATTTTACACGAGTCGGTTCCTTGGATCTTTACTTGAGACCTTCGGGGTGGGGTACTATTACCATCACAAAAGAAAAGTTTATGACAAAGTTGACACTTCTTACTTCTTACCCCCAAGACAGTTGGCTGCTATGGTGGTTTGAAGCTGTACGTACCCCAGAAAAACATGTTCTTAAACTTAATCCATTCCTGTGGGTATGGATCTATTTTAACTACGACCTTAAGGTATGACCCAACTCAATCAGGATGGGTCTTAATCCTACTCCTGGAGTTCTTTATAAGTGGAATGAAATTCAAACAGATAGAGAAAAAGCCCAGGGAGCAGCCAAAAGTTGAAATTCAACAGAACCTGGAGGAGAACAGAGAGGCCAGGAGAGGTTGCCATGTATACTGCTATGTGACAGAGGAGCCAAAGACCAAGGATCACCGACAGCCAGCCCCAGAAAGCCAGTCTTTGGGAAGAAAGCATTGTCTTGATGACTCCTAGATTTGAACTTTCTTTAAGCCTCAAAACCATGAGCTAATAAATTCTCATTTTGTAAGCCAACTTATTGCATGGTATTTGCTTTGGCAGCCAAGGAAACTAAAACAGCTGCTTTAATCCCCAGTGAATATTATTCTCTTATTTATAAGATGTCACCTATGTAAGTATTCTGGTAATGGGTTAGCTATCCTGTTAATGAACAGTGTTTGTGTGTGTGTGTCATATAATTTTATTGGACTGAACAGCCATGCATAAATGAGTTAAATGTATGTATGCATGTGTGTACACTCACATGTGTGTGTTTACTATGGATTGTTAAAAAGAGAGAGGAGTATGAATCAACAAGCACACTGTGATGAAGAAAGAGAGTTTGGGTTTTAAAATAAGACTATCCTACTTTTAAATAAAACTTTTTATTCTGAGATGATTGTAGATTCACAGAAAGTTGCATTGAAAGGATACAGAGAAATCCTGTATACTCTTCAATTTTCCCAGTGATTATATCTTGCATAACTGTAGTACACTACCACAATTAGAAAACTGACCTAAAAAGAATCCACCAAACTTATTCAGATTTCACCAGGTTTACATGCACTCATTTGCTGATGTATACTTAGCACTATGCAATTTTGTCACATGTGTGATCTGCTTTTAAATCTCTACTCTGCCAAGCACTAGCTGTGTGGTCCTGAGCAAGTTCCTTAACTTCTCTGAGTCCCAGTTTCCTCATTTGCAAAATGGGGATAAAAATGTCTACCTCCTAAAGGCGGTGTGACAATTAGGGAGATAATTTCCCACAAACTGGCTAATTGCAGATCTCAATAAATGCTGTTTCCTTCCTGTCTACCCCCTTGTTCTCCCAATACTTAGGGAGTTTCCCCCCGTTTCTTGCTTAAATAACCAGACTTGTGAGTTATAATAAATCGGGTGGCTCCTTTTTCAAGGGCAACACATATAAGCCTGCAACTCAAAAAGAGAACTATAGATGTTACTTCCGGCCCACAGCCATCAACTCCTCTAGGCTTGGACTTGGGATCCAGTTTGCATTGAGATCACAAGTGTATGATGGGGAAGTGAGAAAGTTGAGACTTTGGGGAGCCTGTGAGGGTATGAGTAGGAGGAGGCGGTAAACAAGGAGAAACCGTTGGCCCAGAAACACCAACTCCAAGGAGTTTCCGTCCAGTGTGGCTGGTGACTGAGGGTCAGATGTTCATGCAGAAGGCTGCGCAGGGGTTGGGTGCCTATGAGGCGGTGGTGTGCAGATGCGGAAACCAGCCCAGAGCGCGTAGCAGGGTCGCATCACTCGAGGGCGTAGAGTCAAGTCTAGGGGCCCTTCGGCCTGCTGAACCCTACTTCCCCTGACGGCCAGTGGGTGCCCGAGTGCTGGGAAATCAAGGGCGACCCGGGGTAAGAGAGGCACGTGAATCCCCATTTTAAAGTCCCACTGGCTCCAGGCGGGAATCTTTCCTCCCCGTAAAGTCCTTGCGGGCCTGGTGTTCTGGGTGCAGGGTGCGTGCGGACGCGTTTGGAGGAAAACGGAGGCGGGCAGATGGGGGGCCGCCGGGCGCGGCCGCACCAAGCTTACCCAGCGACGACCTCGGCGCCAGGCCTCCTCCCACCCGCCCCACCGGTCTGACGTTTCCAAGTTTAAATCGGAGGCGGCCGCCGGGCGTCCCGCAGCAACCACGCCGGGGCCGGCTCCTCGGGGCTCCCGCCATTCGAGCGATCCCCGCGGCAGCGAGGTGGGGGTGCGGAGGGCCCTGCGAGGACCGGGGAGGCTACCCGCGACCCGCCTCGGCTGCCGGGGCGGCGCGAGCCGCGGAGGAGGAGCCGCACCCGGGCCGCGTCGCCCTGGCTCCTCCCCGCGCGGGTCGGCGCTTCCTCCCAAGCTCCGGGTGGCCGCGGTCGAGCCGGGAGCCGAGCGCGCTGGGCGCGGCTGTCCCGCTGCTGCCGCCGCGCCCCAAGTGTGCCCGCGGTCATGGTTCCCGCGGCGGCGCCGGGCGCCTGAGCCCTGGGACGCGGTAAGCGAGGACGCGCCTTCCGGGGACCCCAGCCCCGCGGCCCTGGGGGTGCCTGGAGGCCTCGGGCTGCCCCGGCGCCGTCAGCGAGGCCCAGAGCACCGCAGGGGCTCCCCAGCACGGGCAGGGGCTTAGCTGCGGGGTCTGGTGCCAGGGCGGGCGCTGTCCCCGCGCGGGACGCAGGGGCCAGCCGGGAGGAAGAGGGTTACCTGGCGGCCGGCCGCGGCCGGGGCGCTCCCGGGGGACGAGGCGAGGAGGGGGCGGTCTCGGCGGCGCTGATGGGGGTGGGGGGGGCGGCGCGGGGGCGGGAGGATGCGGGCGGCAACCCACGGCCCCGGAAAGCCGCGCTTTTGTACGAGCTGGCCCCTTACATATGGAAATGACGCCCGCGCGTCCTTTTGAAGGACGCCCGCCCGCAACCCGGGCGCTGGCTGCGAAGTATTGTCCCGCTTCTCGAGCCCTAACAAAGCGTCCTCCCTCGTTTTGCAGAGCACTGGAGGCAGGCGGCTGGCTGTGCGGGCGCTCCGGAGAGGCCGACAGAAGGTAGGCGAGGGCGGCGGGGGCCGAGAGAGCGTGCTGCCTGGTGACACAATGGAGTATCTGAGGTTTCTGGTGGTGGCGATGAGCGGGTCGGTCGGGGAGGCATCGCAGGTTGCCAGGGACCTGGGCGGCGCGCACGCCCTGCGGCCGTACCTCACCTCCCTGCCAGGCACCTCCGCCACCCGCGCGGCCCCAGCACTCAGTCCCCAGCTGAAAGCGGCGGCTGTATGTTGGTCCAGGAGCGGATTTGAGTCCGAAAGGGAGCAGAAAGGGTGGTTGTTCTTTTGGTTTGTGCCACCCACGCCGCCTTGTGATTGAGAAGCTCCTGGAAAGAAACCTGTCGGGCGCTCCAGCCTGCTCTGAGTAGCAGGGAGCTGTTTGGAGCACTTAAAGCGGCGATTTTAGGTGCGTGGGATCAGTGCACATAGACACACTTTCCCAGTGCAATTGCTGAGGAAGAGGAAAGAGTGACACTCTAGGTCATTTCATAAAAGCCCTGGCCGCCAGACCGGAGGAGTGGATGCGTGGAGTGTTGCCAGGGGCTGATGGGCTTCTGCGGCTTCCCTGACTCAAGGACAAAGCTAGGAGCTCTTTCAGCTAAATTGGGGGTGGGTGGGTGGGGGGAGGCAAAGAGAGAGGCAGGCGTTATTTCTGCCTTCAATCCTGACAGACCGGGTTAGCTGGAAAGATTGTCCTACCATGTATCCTGTTTCTAGGCAACTTTGCTATTAAAAGATCATCTGCTTTCTTCACTTAACTCTGAGAGCTCCCCTCTTGGTGTTGAAGAATTCCTGTGATGGGATGACCATACAACCCAACTTCTGAATGTATGAAATCAAAACAGAGTGGTAGTGGTCTTTTGTGACTGACTTGGTAGCTTTATAGATGATGAGAATCTTAATGGATGAAGCTCCTGGGACCATGGAAGATCTCTCATAGGGTTCCCTGATCAGTTAACCAAAACGTGTAACTGTTTCCTGACGCCTGACAATCTGCAAGGAAATGTATTTTTTCTGTGTCAGCTAAATTTTATGTTGAATCTTCTCTAGTGAACAGTACATTGGTGGCTGACCTGGAATATTGGTAGCACTTGCCCTGGAGTTGAAGGCGGTTGTGAAAATTCCCAGGCCGAGGGTACAAGTAACATAGCAGGCTGGCTGAAAAGGAGTTTGTTGTGACCTGTTGTCAAGGTCCTTGGGGAGGCGAAGTGAACTCCTGTGGAGTTTGTTTGCAGATTTGTTTGTTCATTTTCACCTGTTCTCTGGTGGTTCTTTAGAGAGAAGCATTCTAAACTGCAGTGTAGATAAAGGGTAGGACTTACAGATGTTCCAGAATGGGTTGGATGGCAGCAAAGATATTGACAGTGCAGGAAAAGGTTTTACAGGAGGCATCAGAGGGACAGCCATCATAGGCACAGTCTGCATCAAAATGTCAAAGATCGGTCACTTTAAAAGGCACTTGCTCAGAATGGCTTGAGTTTCTTTTCTCTGTGTCATTTTTCATTTTAGATATGTAATGACCCTTAATATCAAAAGATGTTAACTCTCACAGAAGGAGAGAATAGGACTTCAGTGAATTCTGAACAGCCAATCATAATTTAATAGGCAGGCAATATTCTTATCATGAGTCAAATGTTGTTCAAATAAATTGTTTTAAATGTCACTGCAAATTACTTTCTAAATCTAAACTAACATTTCACCAATCTTGATACTTCCATTTTATGTTGATAATGAAAATACACTTTATCAGTCTTACATTGATAAAGGGTTGTCAAGTTTAGCCAGAGCATTTTAGAGGAATTCAAACAGCCTAAAGCCTTTTCAGAGGATCTGTATTTTATAGATGCCAATTCATTTGTAAGCTAATAGATAATGTGGTTTGAATTTTGACTATTAAACTTGCATCTGTTGGGCAGGGGTTTGTGGAGAGACTTAACAGAAGCTTTCAAAAAGATATTTTTATCTTATTTATAAATAAAGCAGAATTTGCCCAAGAAATTAGGGGATTGCACAAGTAAGCAACTTGGTCTAAAATTAGGATGTTTCTTTATTGCAATTTACATCAGCAGTTGATCATCCATTTGGGCTTATTGGATGGAAAAAACTTACAAAACATCTATACCAGGGGTCCATGGAAAGATTTCAGGGAGTCCGTGAGCTTGAACTGAAAAAATCAACTTATTATCTTCATTTTTCTCTGACCTCTGATGTTCAGTGCCATAAAGCTATCTGCTGCTACATTCTGAGAAGGGGTCCATGGTTTTCATCTGACTGGCAAAGGGGTCCGTGTAACAAAAATGGTTAAGAACCCCTGATCTATACCCTCATTCTCATTTAACAAATAAAGTTGGGAAAATATTGTTTATTGATGGAAGAAGAGAAGCTCTTCACTTATACTTGAGGGAGATGCACTCATAGCAGCAGGCATCTTAAATTAATTTGAGTAAAAATGGCTTTAGAAATGAGATTTGCATTCCCTTTTAGAGAAAATATCAAACCCGCAGCTTTGTTTTCTGCTTCTGTAATTTTACTTAGTACCTGATTACGGGTTTTTGAATCTACATTGTACCAGGCTAATGGTTTTATTCCTCAACCTACCCTGAGTTAACTACTTGGTTGGGTAATCCCCTGGTTATTAGGTTTAACCAAAGCATGGGTTTGTGACATCATTCAGAATATTAAAATATTAAAACTTATTTATTTTAAATAAATAGCCTTTTTAGAATAAAGGCTAGTAGAATATTCAGTTAATTTTTCTAGTGTAGTTAGCAAAGGTTATTTTTCCTTAAGATTTATTTAATATGACTTTTTTTTTTCCCTGTGCAGGGAATTTCAGCTTTCAGGTTGTATTTTTATACCAAGGTTTTATTCATGGTGAATACTCTTGTGCTTTGTTCGGCTAGAAGTGAGGTGCTATCTGAGCAGAGAGGAGCCTATCTGACAGTAATCAATTTGCTGAGTAGCAGTAGTTTTTGGCAGAAATATTCTCCTGAATAAACATGTAAATTGGGATGATTGCTTTAATCTGTTAAGCATTTGCTTACACTGAATTTATTCTTGTCACTACTTCTTATTTTATTAAAATTAGTCCAAAAGGGTAAGCCTGGAAGTCTTTGCAGCAGATTAAAGTGTTTGCAGAAAAGAGAAGAAAAAGAAACATTTTTATTTGATCACTGGCATTATTAGGCTCTGACTTGCCAAATGCTGAAAGCTAAAGGTGTGAATAAAAAACTTTGCCAGAGCAGGGTTTACCCATCTTCATCACTTCAGTTATAAATAGCTAAATTAGTCACTTGGTGGTCACTGCCTGGTCTGTGGACCCCCGACAGCTACGTCTGCACACAGGTCCAAAAACATCTATTATGATGCCCTCGCAAGGAAAGCGGCTGAGCCGAGAGGCGCATCCAGACATTCCGCATAGCTGTTCAGCTGCTGGACCATCTGGAGGGGAAATAAAAGGCCTGGGCTAGGGTCTCTGGCATTGTGCTCGTGTATTATTTGGTTTTCCTTTGCCAGACTTTGTCCCCTTTTCACTCCCTCTGGCCCAGAACAGACACCCTCTTTGGGCTGGGGTGCCATTCTCGCAAGCTCCTTTCTATACCTTAGAGGCTGGAAAGTTCATAAGTTCAAACATCCACTTCATGCTGGCTTTATGCTGGTGACTTCATTAATCCAGCTGCACCTACACCTATTTCTTTTACAGTCCCAGTTGGCTCTGTGATTTCATCAGCCAGGGCTTGGCGAGTGGCGCGCAGTAACGCAGATCTGTAATGGACCTCCTTTCAGGGTGTGCAGCATTTTGGCAGCCTTGTTTTGAGTTATCTGGAAGGAAAATGCTCTGAATAGTTCTCATTATGGGTAGTTATTGGGTGGTAAATGTTTTGATTAATGGCTTTGTGCATCTGCCTTCTATTTAACCATCCCTAGGTAGTACTCCAAAATATTGCCCACACTGGCCTTTTTATTCCAAAGGAGTCATAAAGGCTCCTGAAAATTAGATTGTGAAGGTAGCTGGTAAGGAGAGGCCCAGAGTTGTGACAGGCTTTATAAAACTGGAATTGTCCCTCGCAGTTTGAAGGAGGATTTATCACACAAGCACCCAACTTATTTAACCACCGAGAAGGTCTCCTGCCGCTGGTGGGAGCTCATTGGCCTTTTAGTCTGAGAAGAATGGAATTGCAGAAACTCGACATAATTAAATATTTATTTTGGGGAAGTAATTTAACGATGATCAATTTCTGGGCTGTATCTGTTAATGAAGATAGGGGGTTCTTCATGGTCATTTTTATATAAAAATGTATTTCTTCCATGCCCTAAGTCCCAAGGCTCCTTTAGGAAAAAGAGAATACCTATTCTATCTGTATACCCCTAGAGCCTTGTAGGCTATAGCTATTCAATAAACAGACTAAGAAAGGAAAGAAGAAAGACAGACCACCTCCCCCTCATCTCTCCTTCCAACTTAGAAGAATTTACAGCCCTAAAACATTCCATAGTGGTTTCTGGTATTAGGTACTGCTCAACTGGGTAACACACAAAGGTGTTTTTTAATAACAAATTAAATAACACAGAAGTCATTTGTTGATGATGTAATTTCAGCAGACCCATTTGTGTGTTCTGTGTACACACCAAGGTTTAGTAATAGTATACTTTAGAATTGGATAAACCAAAGTTTGACTCTTGCCTCTACCCCCATATTAGTATCCTTGGAAAAATTGCTTAACTTTGGTAGGTCCCAATTTCCACATCTCTTATAGGAATGTGATAATATCTACTTCAAAGAATTGGGAGCATTAAATGAGATAATATAT
The DNA here is from genome assembly GCA_029593785.1 of Cabassous unicinctus. Taxonomy (NCBI): domain Eukaryota; kingdom Metazoa; phylum Chordata; class Mammalia; order Cingulata; family Chlamyphoridae; genus Cabassous; species Cabassous unicinctus. Next base: position 23,311 of record JAQZBX010020514.1, read on the forward strand.
GTAAAGTTTTCAGCATGGAGCAGATTCATTATAAATGCTCAGAAGTAAAAAGTTGTTTCTTCTGAACTCCAAACTATTTTTCAGCCTTTCTGCTTTTGTTTGACATTAAATTTATCAATAATCTGCCTTTAAAGAGCTATGAAGCACTGAACATTAACTGCTGCTATTGTAATTGAATGATACAATTTTATTTTTTTATATACATAATACATTCCCCATCCATACTCTCTGTATGATGGCATTTCACATCTCCTCCTCCTCCTAAGGTGGATCTGTGGCTGATTGACTTAAGATATCCTGTTCAGATTACCCCTGCTTTGTAAATCACAGGTCTTTTATGATTATTTTCTCAATTCTCTCCTGAATCAGCTTTCTCTGGAACTAGCCACTCTCACCTGGTTGCTATATTGAACCCCAGGACAGCCTTTCCAGATGGGTTTTCTTACTCTGGTTCTATAAATGAGAGGACTTGCTGGGAAACTATTTTAGTACAGATTCTCCTCCAAGGTTACATCCCATACCAATAAGATGCAGCTGAAATTTGTACTCCATTGACCTTATTCCCTTACTCGCCGAATTAAACTTAAGATAGCTCTATACAGTGCATTTTGGCAGTTGATGTTGACTTTCTTCTGCTGCTTGATTTTTGTCTTAAGACTGAAAATACCTTTGAAAGGGGCTGGGTCGGGGCAAGTGGAGGGGTTTGTGTAAGAAATAGGAATTACAAAATTTTCATGTGCTCATTTCTTTAGCTCTTGTACAGGGGAAGTTTCCTCTCAAGGAATATCCCTGCATTAAATTACTCCATGATTTTACTGAGCACCTGGTGTGAAGAGTAGAATGCACTGTGCATTTGGGGGAAGATGTAAAAGAATTAGAAGGTACGGACCTTGCCCTTAAAGAAATTTCCACCGAGTGGGGAGAAAAAAAAATTCTTGTACATAAAATTACTGGTGAATGTTTGGGGAATAATATAAACCTGCAAAAGTGCTTTCTGTGCCAGAACAGTACTGACAACATGTCACCATGCGTAACATCTTCTGGATGTTTCACTATGAGCATGTTTCACAGAAGTGGGGCTTTATTTTCCTCTTCAGTCAAAAGAATGTTTTCTTAAGCACCGTGTATTGGGAGGGAAGGAGGACATGAAATAAAGAGATAAAAATGGAAAGCTGCTATAAAATGAAAGAAGTTTGATTTAATTAAGATCCAATGACTCCCCAAAGATGGTGCAGGATAGCTTACCAAATTCAAAGCAGTGAGTAAGATCAGAACTTCTCAGTACAATTGTGATATTATCTCCCTTTTTTATTGGTTTAGATGGAAAAATCTCTACCCCATGAAAATGATTTAGAAAAAGGGAAGTGTTTGAAGTCTTTCACTTTTGAGTTGTTTTTTTTTTAATATGCAAAATCAAGGAAAAGCAGTATAGTCTGGCTTTTATGAAGTTGGTCAGATAACAACCCAAGGGCTGGAAAACTTATGGAGAGTGAGCCTGAAAACTATGGCAACACTGAAAATCCCGGAGCATCCTGGGGGTTCTCAGCAGATCTTGGTTGACAACTGTTGACTTGAAGTGAACTTCATTAGCCAGACTTTGGCCTTGTCTAAATTCCTAATTCTGTGGCTTTGCTTAGCATCTTGATGTTTGTTTTCTGATGCTTTGATGTTTATATAGCACTTTCAACATATTTTGAAAGCATTTACATGGTGATTAGTTAACCCAACAGGCCAACCCTGGGAAAGCAGCCAGAGCTAGCAGCCCCTCAGTAGTAGAAACACTGATAATTAGAAGACACCTGTCCAAGACCAGGAGTCTGGACCAAAACTTTGCCATTTCACTGTAATGAGTGACCCTAGTAAAAAATCGAACTACATGGCAGAGCTGTTTGAATTCATCTGAGTTTGCCTAGTTCTGCTGAAACCGTTGGGAAGGTTTTGGCTCTGTCTTGGTTTCTCATGTTTTGAACAGTTGTCTAAGGGCAGAAATGAAATGCAACCTAGAGCATCGTGACCATCCTGTTATAGAAGGCCATAGCTTACATGTGTTCCCATCTTGTAATGATCTGCTCTGTGGAGCATCACCTCTAGTTAGAGGATTTTCTGACCCAGGGCTTGTTTTAGTTAAAGGGGCTGCTTTTATAGTCAAGGGGCTGGTTCTGAGAGGCTTCAGATAGCTGAGATCACCATCTCAAGGGCATATGTCGTGATTGGCATCCATTGCATCATGGTGAAGGTACTGCCAGATGTGCAAATTTCAGGCTTTCACTGGAAGTCCTAACATGTTAAAATGAATTCTTGTGCAAGGGTAAAAAAAAAACAAACAGATTTCATTTTAAAAATAGAATGTGCAGTCTCTGGAATTGTATGGTATTTTTAGCAAAAAAAGATTGCAAGAGTTATTGATGACTCCATGTTTTTTCTGATCCTAGGAAAGATGGCAAAATAGATGGCCTGGGGCTGAGGTGGGTCTGAGAGATGGAAGACAGATTAACCAGGCTTAAAGCAAATCAGCCAGTCTGTGGCTCATTCAAACCTCACCTGCTGAAGGGTTGGACTAGTGTTTTTCCTTTCTCTAGGCAACTAAGCATTACCTAAAACTCTCTGGGACTAAAGTAAACTTCAGGGAATACTCTTCCTGTCACACCTCATGTAATTGCACCAAGGAAGCTAATTGAGTTGCTTTTTGAGGAGCTCGTTTCAAAGGTGTTGGGTCTCACGTAAACAGGGAGGTAGCTTTGTATCAGACGTGCTCTTCCAGAGCCTCTCGCTGCAGCCCTCCAGTCTGTTATGGGCGGCGTCTGGGCTGAACCAAGTGGAACTAAACAGCTTGGCCAGACCGGCAGATTGTGACATCTGGGCTCACCGACTTGAATGGAAGCCCTGGCAGTGCACTGTTGGCACTAACACTTCCTTCGTTTGAATGGTTTAGAGGTCACAAAAGGTCCTTCACCTCCTCTAAGGTCTGGGCCAGATGATCTGACTGAGAGCACAGTGCTCTCAGTCTTGAGTTTGAAGGACTGGCCACCCGGGGCCAGGTAGAAGAGGAGGGTGTCATTCTGCCTCCGTGGAGCCAGCTTTTCACGGACTCCCTCATTCTGGTAACTTTATCCTCACTTGTGGCTCACCCTATGGACCCCCCTGTTGTGGGTGTGTATAGGGGTCTCCGCTGACCCGGGATGGGTGTGGGCAAGACTGGTGGTCTTCTGTGGGATGTGCAGTGTTGCAGTGTTGCCTGCTGACCCTCACAAGGGTCCTGATCGACCAGGGGGCCCAGGGAAGGCAGGGCATTCCTAAGGAGCTGGCAGGGGACGGGGCCAAGTGTGCTGAGGGGTGCCACGGTAGCATCCGAGGGCCTGCCACAACTTGTCCTTGTCTCTGTCCTGCACAGGTGAGCGCTGTGGGCTATGGGATGGATGAGGTGGAGCAGGACCAGCATGAGGCCCGACTCAAGGAGCTGTTTGACAGTTTTGACACGACGGGCACTGGGTCCCTGGGACAGGAGGAACTCACAGACCTTTGCCACATGTTGAGCTTGGAGGAGGTGGCCCCAGTGCTCCAACAGACGCTGCTTCAGGACAACCTCTTGGGCAGGGTAAGGTCTGGGGAAGAACGCAGAGTCAGTGGGAAATGGGTGCGGTTTCTTTTGGGGCGCTGGGGGTGGGGCAAACCACACGTGTTGCAACTTGTTTCTAACATCCTGGCTATGCATGCCCCTCGCCTTTAACCTGAAAAAAAGAAAAGTGATATGGGCGTGAAACAGCAGGGCAGTTTGCCCAGGTGATGAGGGCTCCTTTAATTTGTGCTCTGGAATGACAAATGTGCCCAGAGCATCTTAGATGAAGAGAGAAAAGGGGGCAACAAGAGGGTGTTTTCCAACTTTTTTCTGAAAATGAAGAGGAGAGAGAAGCCTGAAATCTGTAACTGGGTTTCTCTTGTTCTTTGTATGTTATTTTATTGTCTCCACCTTCATCATTGGGAGGGAAGGGTAAGGGCAGGTGAGAATTCCATTAACGAGAAGGGAGATGCAGTAAGAAAACTGCCATTCACAGAAATAACAGGTTTTTGTTATGACTTTGACTCCCAATAAAACCATGTCTTGTGTGGATTGTTCCTGGGGTAAAGCATGAATTAAACCTTCCCCCTAGAAAATAAGGGGAGGATAAGTAAGCACAGTACAGGTTCATTTAAAACCCAGCATGACCTTGTCTCCAGCAGGTATGTGCATGTGTGTTAATGTTAACTTCTGTGTTTGACAACAAATAGTCTTGTTCTCTCCGCAGACCAAGTTGCAGAGATGAGTAGGGGTCCTTTTGTTCTCTTGCTGAAAGTGGGAAGGATGTTAGATCTGTCATGACCTGAGAGTGCCTTCAGTTCTCCTAATTAGAATTAATAGCATGACTCATAAGGCTTTGACTTGAGTCTCTTGCTGTTGGTTTCTGGAATGGATGAGAGGAAAAATATTTTTGAGCTCAGTTGCTATCATTGCTGACATTTTGTAGACAGTGGTTTTTAACATATGTTATAAATTGAGGAAGCAGTCATGATGTTTAACTTTATCTCAGTGTCTCAACTTCCTTTTTTTTTTTTCATTTCATTTTCAGTCTCCTAGCTGACAAGTTGATGAGTGACCTCAGATACAGTAGGATATATTGGCCCTCTGTAACCTGAGACACACAGGAGTAGCTATCATCCTGAAATTAATACCCACAGGTTGATATCCTCAGGGGTTTGCTACCGTGAATGTGGTGCTAACTCTTAAAGAAAAGAAGGGGAATTCTTTTCAAAAACTGGGGCCATACTTGGTCATTTTTTGGAGGATAAGCTACCTGTGAATACATGTGGTCCCTATAAAATTCTAAAAATCTTGGTTTGAAAGCAGTAAAAATGGAAGCTTTGACCTCACCATGTAATGCATTTGTCTGTTTTTACATTCTGCCTTGGTCTTAGACACTGTGGGGAGAGAAAGAGAGGGGCGTTTCCCAGCATGGTCCTTGGAGATCTCAGGCGTTTTGGGGTCTGAAGAATAGTATCAAAGGGTGGCTCTGTTTTAATCCTTATTAAAGCCCAAGAAGACATGATACAACTTAAGGTTTCCTTGGGAGGTTGTCCTAGAATCAGTGTGAATTTGCAATCCTCTCCAGCTGTTGCACATCTTCATTTTCGGCAGACTAAAAGGGGGGAATAGTTATCGATTGATTTGTTAATGACTTGACACAACCAGCCTGCTTTTTATATTTGTCACTTGCCTGTGAATAATGAATACTTAAGTGGTCCATGGCATGCTATTTACTTTGTGAACCAGGGATAAAAGTTAAATAGACATGTGCATATTGATTTCATGTGGGAGGTCTCTGGTGGTTGTCTTGAGAGCAGAGTTGGCACGAATTAATGCAGTACTGTTAAATTTGCATTTTTTGTGAAACAGATATTCTCCTCAGATGATCACATAAACTTGGCCATATGCTGTTGTGTTGCTCTATATGGTCTATACTTTTAAATTATAAGGAAAAAATTCCTTAGGATTCAGTAGTGCTAGCATCTAAGTGCTAGCATCTTCTTGATATATTGAGTAGGGAATCATAAATTTTACAATTTTAAATTGTTTTTAATGCCAGTCATCTGTCTTCTCTTTAGAAGGTATTTATAGAAAAAGTTACAAGGGTTTGTAAATTATAAAGAGAAAGAAAAGGTAGCATGACAAATCTAAATATTCATTGAGTTAATTCATGCTATCCTTATGGTATGAGTGAACTTACTTATATTTATGTTTTTTTTAAGTCAAGTTTTCCATTTAATTGGCTTTTATGTATTAGTATCCATCAGCTTCCTGGATGCTTGGTTTATGGCTTTAATTTTGTCTTTCAAGAGTACAGTTTTTAAACAAAACAAAGCCTCCACGTTTTACCTCTTTTGGAATTAAGCTAAATTAATCATTTTTTCTTGAAAAAGAAATAAGATAAAAAGCATTTTCCCCCTCAACCAAGAATATGAATATTGTCTATTAATTTTTTTCTGATAAAATACACATTTATTAGAATTTTTTCAGTAGCATCATTTCCAGATGCTTTTCTAATCAAAGTTGTCTATTAATTTTTGATGTTAAAATCAATCTTCAATAACTTGTTCTTTTTTTAAAAGCCTAATTTTTAGGGGGCAGTTGTTAAGGAAAGTAACTTAAATCAACATGCCATTTTTGTGCATTTTACTAATAGGTCATTTTCTTCCCAAAGTATGTTGCAATCCATCTGTCTGATTTTGCTTTATAATTTGAAGTTATAATCCCATGAGCATGTCATTACTATACAAGTGTTTGAAATGCCTGAAGACTGCAGATCTCTGATTTGAAAGAAAGAGGACATTATTAAAAGAGCTCCATATCTCTGTCATCAGTTAGGCACTTCTCGGGTGGCTTAGAGTCTAGTCAGGAATGGGTACTGTACCTGCAGGTGAATAGTACTGGGAGCAAATACTACAAGAATTTAAGAAAGGGAACCACGTTAACACTTTTATTGTACCAAGTTTTCATCCAAACACCCCATACCAATTGTGGGTACTTCCTGTTTTCTCTATCTTTTAGATGAAGTGTTTCCATATGCCTCTCCATCTCTTTTATTAGAAATCAGCACATAAAGAAGATAATTACAATGATTTTGTTGAGATGTTTATTTACATCCAGTGTTTAAAGTGTGTTTTCCTTTTCATATGGAATATACCAACTTTGAGACAAAACAGCCCCCAGAGGTTCTACAGAGTTTCATTATTACATGCTTAAATATGAATTTGGATGCTGAAGTAGCCCATGTCTTTGGCACACTTTAGAATCAGAACAAGCCTTCTGGCAGCAGAACTCACCATTACCTTTCAAAGAGTCCCAAAGGTTACATGGACTTTGGTCATCAAAGACACTTGGAAATTTTTAGTATTAAAATTTGATAGCTGTAAAATATGCATAATTAAGCTCCAGCTTTCACACCTTTCATTTTAAGGTGTTTGGGGTTCTTCTCATGTCATAATTCATTTCATTGGTGAATTTTTGTTTGTTTCCACATCACTAAAAGCTTTTTAAGGTTTTTTTTCTCTTATACATATTTTAATCATTTGAGAGTAAATGAGAAATAGAGAAATACTTTCTGGCCGTGATTATTTATTTGGACATATTCGCTGTGTGCCAAATTATACCTAAATATCAAATAATACCTATTTATAACTACCCTGTGTTTGTTTTCCTATTTCATATCATTGTACTGAGGCCTTTTGAATATGTTGGAGGGGATGGAGGAAATATGTCTCATTGCATCTCTCAAATGCCTGAACCTTTGCTTTATCCTCTTGTTTAACCTCCATAGATTAGACTGATATTGTGAGAGTTATTTTTCGGATTCCCATTTTGGTCTTTTTTTTTTTTTTAAGTAAACTTTATTTCAACTTCAAAAAAATAAAATAATAGACAAAATGCAGCTTAACAAATTATGGAAGCATTACTTTAAAAAAATTCTGTCCAGGAACATTTATCCCATTTAATCCTAAAAACAAACTCAAGTTTTTTATCCGTGTTCAGAAAGATACATAAATGAGCACAGATTGGTTAAATGACATGGCCAAGGTCTCCTTGTTAATTAAGAAAATGAAGAAAAAATTGCTTGATCAAATTCATATCTCATAAAACTAAATCTCATATTCTTTTTTTTAACCTTTAGCATTGATGTAGTACCTTCTTTGCCATTGCTACAAAAATATTACAATATTACTATTAACTATAGTCTATAAGTTACATGAGTTGTATGTTTCCCATGTATCACGACATTCTTAACACCTTGTAATAGAGGAACATTCTTATATTTACATTATTAACCATAATTCTCATCTGCCACCAAAATCACAATGCTAAACAGTCCCTAGATTATCCTCTAGCTGTCTTTCAGTTAACATTAACCCTTCCTTTACAAAAATCTCATTTGGATTTGGTTTGAACTGCTAAGGGTCTGTGGTTCCTATTTATAGACAAGGAGAACTTCTGATTAGGAGGCTGCTATACTTGCCCTATTCTATATTAACAATTTCTTGTCAAACTCCTGACAAAATTTATTTTGGTTTGATGTGTTATAAATCCTTGAACTCTCAGTGCTATTTCATGTGACAGGAAGCAAGGACATAGGGGAAAGCTTTTGGGAAAATCTTGTATTCTTAACCAGAAGTAGGAGCAAGTGCTAAATGACCATTCTCTTTTCCCTACTTTATTTCAGTAATGACTTCTCAGGAATGGTCGTTAGATTTCTCAAATAGTCCACCAATATTTTTATGATGGCTTCTTGTCTGGATGGAGGGGACTTAGTGTTTCTCAGTGTCCATCACAGATTTTAGACTTCAGAGTTCATCTGTATGACAGAGAAACCCAGAATATGGAAAGGTGCAGTCACTTGTCCAAGGTCAGACAACTTGTTTGACGCAGTTCCAGGATGGAAACTTGGGCTTCCCGGTCCCTGCACCTGAAGGCAGTTCTCCACAGCCTCTTCACATGCCACATGTACAAAAGTGAATCTCCCCCTCCTCCCCACCCGCACCCACCAGTCCAGACAGGGTGTTAGAGCACAATCTTGAAGTCAGATCTTTATTCAAGTACTAGCTCTTGCCACTTTTAAAATTTGACTTTGAGCATGTTAACTACTCAGGGCCTTGGTTTCTTCATCTGTATAGTGGAAAAATAATGCCCAATAATACAACAAGTTTGTGCTGAGCGTGCCTAAGGCTTTGCATAGAGCCTGGCACACAGTTATCTACCACGTCCTGTATCTCTGTATGCTCCTCTCCGCCATCCCATGCATGTCCAGAGTGGGTCTTTGATAAGTGGTCGCTTCCCGGTAGTGATATTCTGAGAAAGCCCATTAGAGTAGAGTTCAGATTTACTATAGAAGCTCTCTTTTGTGTCTGTGATTTGCACTCATCTCCATCTGTAGGCAGAGATCTTTGGATCCACCTTCACGTATAACTTCACATAGTTGGAATCTCTAATTTTAGGTCTGGAGAACCAGACCTAAAGCATTTCATAACTATGCCTTTCATTACGTAACTACATTTCTTTGTGGACCCTTTCTCTTTCCATAGTGCTGTAAACATTACCTTCTGGCATATTGACCTCGAAGTCCATATTTCTATACCCATTTTCAAATTCACTTAATAATAATTTCAGTTTTCAGTGTTCTTTAATCAATTTTCCTTTCTGTTATTAGATACAAACCTACTAGGTTTGATGACAGTTACTTGATAACAAGCCTTGATAACAAAGGTTACTAATAGATAGAAACCTATACTAGGTTTGATGACAGTTACGTAGGGCTTTAATATGTTCACCTTGCTGAACACCGTCTTGAGTGCTCTCATCTTGGGTCTGCTTGAAGAACTGCCTGAACACACATGGAAACTATGCGTTTGATCTCCATGCTTGCATGAGGGGATTTTATGCAACGTTAGGTTCCTTATTCTACTTCCTGTTGCAGATTTTTGTAGTTGCAATAGCGCTAGTTTCTTGTGTGGTACTTAAATTCCGTTTTCAGAAAGCTGAATTGTGTTTCTGAAAATGCATTCCTGTGAAATATGGAGAGGAAAAGTGATGAGGTAAATTCTATTGAGTGGCGGT